>QEOT01122991.1:30742-42269 GCA_003123785.1 Pterocarya stenoptera
AAATCGAAAAATTGGCCCAAACCGGTGGAACTAGTTAGGTTTTAGACCGGTCTGGTCCATGACTGGTTCCTTTAGTTTCAAAACCAGCTGGTATTGGTTTGATTCCGGTTCTATACTTTTTTGGACATGACCGGACCAGACCGATTCACTATATTATGTATTTTAAATTTTTTTTAATATTATATATAATTTATATATAATATATAATAATATAAATTATAATTATATATAAGATAATGTTATTATAATTCATAACATAAAATTTTAATCTTAAACATTAAGATTTATTTAACCATATGCTTTAAATATAAAATATATATCTTAATAACATTTTATGGCTTAATAAATTCTCAATATATTCCTTTTGATAAATACATAATACATTAGTAATACTAATATACATTAGTATATTAATTACATTTTGCTTTAATTAATTATTATCCATTAGTATACTAAAGTATATTAGTATATTAATTATATTTTATGTCCTAATACGAATTTTATTATAACTGGAGAACCGGACCGGAACCAATAAAACCGGAGGTACCGATTTAGGAGGGTAACCGGTACGTAATCGATTTCGAGAATACAAAATCAGTGTATACCGATTCGATCTTAAATTTTGTCTAAAACTGAACTGAACCGGACTGGTTACCCCCTAGATGCAAACTTTTTATAACTTTGTTTTAGATAGAAAGTATTGTTGTAAAACACGTACGCTGTAAAGTAATAATAAGAGTATTAAATATTATTTCACAAATATACCTTCTATTTAAAATAAATGTACCCTTTCACAAAATAAAAATAAAAGTACAACAACTTGTAAAATAAGGTAATCTCAATATTATATAGTTAATACCAATACTATAAAAATGATAAAGAAAAATTTCGTCAAGTTAATATAAAATTATATGATCAATCAGGTCAAAGGTCATATTTATATCATTTAACAAGCCATCGTATTTTTATATTTAAGAACGGCTCATTTATTAAAATAATCAAATGGCCGAGTTTGTTTATCGACTTGTAAGCTTGTTTATCTGCAGTCATATTACTAAAATTGAATGTCATTTTAATACAAACTCAACAAAACATATAATTGAATTAATTTCAAATTATTAATTATATGCAGAAAATTAATTGCCCAAATTAAGCTCCTAGATATTGCATTGATCAGAGGGTAGTTTGTTGGTCTTTTTTGTGCCGAAATATTTGAAGTATACAACTCTTGGCATACTGTTCATTAGTTCTTTTTACTCGGAAAAAGATGATTCATTGGTACCCAAAGCTCCAAGATATTGCCATTTTCTGCAACTGGGCATTTAGAAACACTAGACATGGTAGCGTACTCCAACTTTTAAAAAAATGATCATTCATTATGAGTTATTTATTATGAAAATGACTATTAATTTATGAATATACATACTTGCGAAGGAAATAATCATTTTCGTAATAAATAACTGGCAATAAAAAAATAATTTTCTTGTAGTGTTTAACCTTCAACACAATTTCAAGCTAGTTTCTTAATTCTATCTATGACATTATTCCTTTCTTTTCCTCCAAACGTTAATTAAAAAACTCCATATATACATAAACATAGATAATACTATATAAGAAATTTCTTGAGCGGATGATGATAAAAAAATAAGTGAAACACATGACAAGGAGCTAGGCAACTAGTGAGCCCCGCCATCTTGGGATGTTAATTAGAAGAGGGAATTGATTGTCATACAAAACTATAGCATTAACCTTATATGCATATATATATAGACACACACACACACTAGCAGTAGTGTAATGTGCAAGGCACGTTTTCCTAGTTGAAAAAATAATTTTCTGGAAATAATGTCTAAACAATTACCAGAATGTGATTGTAAATAGCCTAATGTAGAGGAGCTAAAAACATGATATATACAAGCGTATATTGAAATTGGATGAATTGAAAACCAATGGATTGATGAATATGATGCATGAAGAGATTGTAATGATAGGGTAAAGATGCATAATAATTACATTCTATTTAGAGAGTACCAAGCAAAAGACCATAGGCCAAAATAGATCATAGTTGGAAATAAGTATAGAAAAAAAAAGTAACACATAGGAATTGAAATTTTAGTTTTTATCCTAAAATCAACATATATCATGTAAATGTTTGTTAGGACCATCAAAGTGGTTGTTACATTGTCTGGGAGATGCATGCATTCAAGAGTTATATTGTTGTTTCATCTACGGCATGAATGGAAAGAATGTTAAATTTTTTTTTTTTTTTTTTGGGGCTGTTGCCTCCACTGATCTACATTTACTGTAAGTTGAATGATCCATTATTTTTCAAAAGTCTGGGCTGCCATGTCTTGCACATAGGGCAGATGCTCTTGTATGTAATGAATTTGGAGTCTTTGCATCATCAGTATAGAAATAAACTAAGATAAGTATAGAAATATGAAGCACGCTAAATAAATATAAATGGTGTAGTTCAATAGTTGCTCTTAGTTTCATTTAGATGCCAAAGATAGGTGGAATGTATTTAAATAAAAGTTACTTATGTTTGGTTGGAAAATTTGTGCGATTGAAATGTATAAAAATAAGTGATAAACAAAGTAATTGATTATCTAGGAAAGAACTGAATGAGATTTTGTAATGTTTTTCTTTAATCACATTTGTAACTATATATGGCAGATTTTTATGTTTCATTGTAATCGATTTTTTAGGAGAATGAAAAAAGGCAAAAGAAGTTATGATTTGAAATATACTTATAATGTATGAAATTATATTGAGAATGCTAGATAGGTTGAATTTCAAGAGAAAAACTTACAACTACCTGTCTTTTTTATTACGATGTGTTGACAGGTTCTTTTTTATTAAAAAAGGTTTTGCAATTTGAAATACATATTGCATTCTCTACAAAAATTCAAAGTTATATTGTTGTACCAAAACAGGAAAAGCCTAGAATGTTTATCTTATCCCCAAAAAGGAGATAAATGAGGAAGATTTTAATAAAATAATGGAGGAACGTTATAAGGGTGGTTCTAATTTATTTACATTTATCGAGGATGATTACAAGAACAAAAGGTCGGTTCGAAGAAGTTCTTTCATAACCTGTATTAACAAAATCACAATGCAAAATTTTAAATGCTCCAAATTGAATGAATGGTTTTAACAAGAAAAAAAAAAGAATTGTAAGCATCTACATATTTTGATTGTTGAATTGTTAGTTGAAGGTGTGAAAGAGTTTTTCTAATTGATCATCTTTTGTTCTTACAAGCATTCTCGAGAAATGTCAATATATATATATATATTTTATCAAAATATTTCTAATTCATTTGCTTATTTTTGGGGACAAGAGAAACATCTTAGAATTTTTTTTATTTTACTATTACAATAAGTCTTGCCTTTTTGTAGATAATGCAGTAAAATTTTCAAATCATAGAACTGTTAATTTTTTGTGAGAAAGAATTTACCTGAGCAATGAAATAAAATTGAAAATAGCGACAAGTGGTTTCATTAATAATTCACTACATGTTAACTTTCCATTGTGTCTTGCCAAGAAATGCTCATGTGTGGGATTTATAGGAGGCTCTTTAGGCATTGTGGAAGAACTACTTAATGTCTTATAAAAAGAATAACTTTGTTTTTTAATTTGTTGAATTATTTGTTTAGGAATCAATGTTTAGTTTTGACAACAGACATAGTCACATTGTTTTTTTTTTTTTTTTATATATAGGAAATAGACATCATTTTATTCCATAAGAAAGTTACATCTGGGAATCAAAATTACAAGCCAAACAAAATTCATATTGTAAGCTCCCCGTACACAAATTTCTTTGCGACGGCATTGTCTAAACTTCAAAAATTCTTAAACGAGAGAGTATCAATCTCTGTATAAAACAGAGGTAGCCACATCGTTAAAAACAAGAAATGTAGGTACCCTAGAATTTGATCATTATGAAAATTTTGTAGGAGCAATTGGTTAAAAACTCATATCTATTTCTGTTGCTTGTGTTTTCTTAATATCACATATGTGAACATTCAGTTTATAGTAATCAGTATCATAGATTTTGGATTTTATTTTTTGGATGAGAAGTGGAATTTATTTGCATAAGGATCAATTTGTTTGTTTGGATGTTAAATCCTTTAAAATGAAATGTTTGTTGGCTTAGTATGATGGAGCTATATGTAATCATCTTGATAAATAATACACTGTATCACTTAAGAATGAGTTGGCCCAAGGGTCAGGATGAAGTGAAAAGTTTTGTTTCCGATAATTTGAGGTTTGTTCCAAGAACGTGAGTTTTTTTTTTTTTTTCAGAACTGAATTATTAGATGCGATGACAAAAGTGTCACACAAAGCCCAAAACATGGTTTTTAATTCAAAAAGTTAAGGCTATTAAGTTGTACTGCCATAAATAGCAAGAGCCAACTATAATTATATAATATCTTCATGCTTATAACAAATTATAAAAAAGGAGTAAAAATGATGTTTACGACCATGGCAAATTATAACAAATTTATGCTTAGATCTTGAGATATTTATTCATTTTTTATGTGAAGAGAGTTATACAAAATCAAGTTAACATTTTTATAAAGTTTATTAATGGGATTGTATAACCCAGGATGCTATTACGAGACAACACAAAAGTTTTTATTAGAGGAGTTGATTACTTTGCCAGTATGGTCCATAAAGTCGGTTGTTGTGCAACCTAGAGCTTCCTCTGCAATGAAGTTAAACATAATTGCTGTCAGCTATCCCGTACCAGCATCTACGTCCACCTAAGTAGAGTTGTGAGTTCAAATAAATACAAACCATATATTAAAGTTTTGATTTGAGTATTCATGGTTTAAAATCTAAACATAACACATATAGAGTAATTTTGAATTGCTCATCTACTTGCAATGATAACAAAAGAACGTTTCGTTATGTTTATATCATGTTCCTTTGTTATAACATATTTGGTTTCAAAATCTTAGTTTCTACATCATATTTAGCACAATGTGTAAAGTGGTCCTAAATATTTGAAAGTTTTGGAAGAAATTTTAATTTAGTTATAACAAAGTGAATGCATTATGTTTTAATGTTTGTACATAGAGAGTGCAAATTTATTGCCAATAGTAAAATTTTACCATAAGAGGTTGCAAGGATTTCAGGAGCTCAGCAACATCATAAATCTTGGTTATGGGTTGGACACCAGCAGCTGAACTAGATGCGGACGTACCATGTAAAGCTTTTTTCAATGATCTTTACATTAAGTGTTGTCCTTCAAATTCACAAACAAATTAAAAGCATGGAGAAAAATGATGGTGATCAAAATACTAAGGTTTATTTCAGAAATTGTGATAAATCATGATTGAGATGATTAATACATATTAATATATTCGAATAGATCATTGAATGTACAAATTATGTTATATAATAGGGATGTATAAAATAGTAATAAAAAATAATATGAATTGCCATTTTTGCAATTGTACTGCACCAGGAATTAGAGAATTGATCGTAAATACGCTTGTTAGATGAGACGAAAGAGACAATACTTGTTTGAACAACATGTGAAAAAGATTATAACCATATAATATAAAACAAATGACAACATTTTTATTTGGTGAAAATACCAATGTGAGATCCAACTTTGAGACATGTTCCAATAATGAATGGTTTAACTTCAATAATTTCATAAATGTTTACATATGCAGCATACACGAATCGACCCCACGTTGTTAAACATATGGGTTTGAGGTTTTAAGATTTAAGTAAGAACATGCAGAGGTTTAATGTTGGTAAATAACATGAGAAATAGTTAAATCTGAAAGTTCATAATAATATATGAACAATTTAAAAAGATTATTTTACCAAATAACATATATTTCTAGAATTATTGTTGGTTCATACACCAAGTTTATGTCTCGAGTTGGTTTGATGTGAGTTGCAATTGACCAGAGGTCTAATCAATTGTCTTTGAGTATTTATTTTTTAGTAATAAATAAAAGTATAAAAAACAAGCTGAAAATATTGAAGAGATACTTACCTTTCTCTGTAATTGCGTCTTTCTAAGCGTTGAGTTCGCTAAAGGGGATGACGTTGTTCTACAGCAGCTTTAATGGTTCTTCATCATCTGGAATTTTCTCAATAATGGCTCCTGAATTTAAGATCCATTCATATTGATGCATTTTAATCTTATGCTTTGGATCTAATGGCTTAACATATGCATTACTGATATAATACAATCGAAAGATGTGCAATCTATCATCACACAAGTTTGGTCACGTCCCCGGGTCTATAAATTTTGGATCAGACCAAACTATATATTTATTTAAAATCTTTTTTAATAATTTAATATATTATTTTTATATAGTAATTATATAAGTTAATACTGTAATTTTTATCTAATTTATTATCATTGACCATATAAAATACAAAATAAGAAATGCTGTTGATTAGTAATAAATCATATGAAAATTTATGTCATGGTAGATAAATAGTTAATATATCATACAATCATACATACTCTACTATTTACACTTAATTAAAGAAATTAGGTTTTTTGTTTAAATATCTAAGTTGCAAGTAAGCATGAATAATCTATGTACAATAAAATTATTTGATATTCATTAACCATATATAAAATATTTGAAATTTTTAATAATTATGCATACTAAAGAGTAAAGTCTAAATTAGTACGTAGTAACTATCAACATTATAAATATAATTATAGTTAAATATTTTTTTAATGAGTTAATTACATAATCCACATTAATAATTCACTAAATTTTTATTTTAGTAATTTAAATAATTTTTTATTAATTTTTTTTAAAAAAAGAAAAAGATAAAACAAAATAACAAAACAATTAGACTGGATCGGATGGGATCGATAGCTACTGATCCAGTCTAGTCTCAATGGGTGTTCAGTCCGATCCGATCTGAGAAGGTCCATCATCCCCTTAGACTAAACCGATTTACACCCCTAATGTAAATCTATATCTTTATCAAATATTGTAGCTTACAACCGATTGTTCTGCAAAACATGACAAAATTCTACATTAGATAAAAACCAAATTGATTCTAAAGTTAGGTTTGACTAATAAAAACTGTAATATCTTAATAATACAATTGATAGGAAATGTACTTTTAAAGGCTCAATTGTAATAATAAAATTGATTTTTAAAGGTATATACACAATCACTTTTATCATATTGTATAAAAGAATAGAACTAAAACACAAAGTTTGTTTTAACAAATACCAAACATGATAAGTATAATACCTCTGGGTCAATTAATGTTATGTTGGTATTTTTTCGAGGTCCAGTAGAATTTTAAATAATGAGCGTATTGTCCAACCTTTAGGCAAAATAGATGCTGCAACACCAAATGATGCAATTGCAAGTGTAATTAATGGTTTTGATTTCATAGTAGCGAGGAGTACTTTATATAGGTATGTTTTTCTCGTTCCCCTTGGGCCATCGATAAAAAATGTAATAGGTTGATTTGAGAATACCTTTTGCAAGATTGAATCGTATGCATTTTGTTGTTGATGATTAAGAGTCGTTGAGGTCAAGAGACCCTCGTTTGGAATTATCATTGCTAATTCATCATTGAGCTCCGTAGATTCAGTTTGGTCATCATCAAAAGAAACTTTATTATCCACCAAATGAAATGTGTTGATGTTTTTCCCCATGGATTCAAGTTTGGAAGAAATACTTCGCAAAAATTTTGTTCTAATATCTGTTGAGTTTGTATTGTCTCATTGAAAATTTACTAACATATCTTGATCAAAACGCTCTCAAGTTTCCTTAGATTTATTTGGTTACAAGAAACAAGGATTGTTGTAAATAATCGCCTCAAATTGTACAATATTTGGTGCAAAGATGCTTCTTATAAACAGTCTTCCAAACTACTATATCTTTCTAACAGACCATGTAAGGTAACTGTCTCAAAAAATGTTGGTGCTACTACATCATCAACGGTTTTGAGATGATCAAATGATAAATGATCGCTTATATGATTTAAGAGTATTCGCAGATAATACATTTCTCCTTCAAATGGGCTTGCTACAACAATTCGGCTCATGACACTTTTTTTTTTCTTGGAAACCACAACTTGTGTTGTTGGCTCCAAACAAAATTTTAGGAAATTCTTAGTACAACAAGTTTCACGCACTTTCATTTGTTTGTTTTATTGAAAAAAATTCTATTAACATCGATTTTGCAGAAAAATTAGAGGTTACAACATTGGTTAGATCTTCATGTAGACGAAAAGTATCAAGTGGGGATCTTCAAGATGTAGGTGCAAATTATAGAGAGATGGATACATTTCATTTAGAGTAAAACTATATATTCTCCACATGGCTTTAGGTGAAGCAATTCATCTAGCCGATCAAAATGATTGGATTTCATTTACCTCTTGAGTAATTTGTTGTAAAATCAAATTAAGCAACACGATTATAGCCTTTGTAGATATGATCGTAGAACAAATCTCTACATTGATGTGAAAATCAAATTTTGCAATAAGATATGGATTATATGGATCAATCCAATAATTATCGAAGTCTTTATCCTTGACTTCGGCAATAATTCTATTACCATAACACCTATAATGCAGAAAACAATCAACTTCGACAATTGTATTAGGCGTAAAGTTTTTTAAATAATTGTTTTTACAACAATTATTTTTTTCATACATACATTGGTTGGATTCAATACACACAAGAGTTATGCATCATATGCTTCACAATTATTTTGTATAAATGCAAGTTTTGATTTCAATCAGGAATTTTTGCAAACACCATCTCATCAAAAGCTCTTGGCTTCTGGAGCATAAACTTTTCAATTTTTTTGCAATATAATCAAGAAATGAGCACGTGGTGGTTCTCTTTTTTAGTGCTCAATTATATAAATATAAGCGATACTTTACCAAAGACTTGTTACTTGAGCAACTCATCTTTTAACTTTTCTAATTTTGCTCTAAAAATACATACAATTAAATTAGGTTGATTTTGTGTTTCTTCTTGTGGCCCCAATTCATCTTAAATTTCTTTCCACCTTGGGTTACTTGTCATGGTTAAGAAAATGTTAGGTTTTCCGAAATATTGGACTAAAGCCAGTGCTTTCATATATATTTTTCGCATATCTCTTGGGCTTCCAATAAAAGATGAAGGTAAAATAATACACTTGCTGACCTTGGAAGCATCCGTTTGCCCAAATGGAATACTATCGATAATTCCCTTGTATACCTCAGATACAATTTCTTGCTATTTATTACGAAAGTAATCAAATCTTAAAGTTTCAGTCTTAACATATATATCAACAACAAATTGTTGCAACAAAAGGCCAGATAATAGCTTAACAGACTTGCCATCTTTTTTCTAATTTGTAACTTGTAGTAGTAGTATTCACGACATAGAATAGTTGGTTCTTTTCTTGTTTTTGTTCAAGACTATAAAAAGTTAAAGACAATAGATTAGGATTTTACAATTTCAAGGATTAAACAATCAAAAATTAGAATAGGAATACTTATTTTGACCTTGTTGCTCTCTCTTAAGTAACTCATCTATTGATATTGAATGTTGGGGCTCAATTGATGGCCTTGTTGCAGTGTGTGATAATTTTATTACTTTTTTTTTTACTATTTGTATGCAGTAATGCTAACCAATATTATCGAATGAAAATAATAGCAGATATTGCAAATGATCATAATTGCCAAAATAATATATGATTACTACCTAAATGGTTTAAGACCACAATGTCTCGCCCATTTAAAGGGACAGAGTCATCATTCTCAATCCAAATGACTGATACTTGCGAGACTGATGCGCATTAAAATTACATTGGTCCAAACCAACATATGATCTGATACGGATCTTATATTTTTCCAAATCGAGTACATTGCCAAGGGTTAAAAAAAAGTCTAATACAGATTAACCTCAAGGATAGATGAGTTCAGTGATAATCAATGGATCGAATCTTCCTAAGTTATTAACTTGATTTTCTAATACATGTTCAATATCATAAAATTACAATTGCAGATAAGAAGAGTGTCCATCTAGTGGATGGTGAGAAATTGCTTCAAGTAGCACAGTTTCTAATATTGCCTAAGGCTGGCGGATTGTTGATGTTGCTTTTCTACNACATTAAAATTACATTGGTCCAAACCAACATATGATCTGATACGGATCTTATATTTTTCCAAATCGAGTACATTGCCAAGGGTTAAAAAAAAGTCTAATACAGATTAACCTCAAGGATAGATGAGTTCAGTGATAATCAATGGATCGAATCTTCCTAAGTTATTAACTTGATTTTCTAATACATGTTCAATATCATAAAATTACAATTGCAGATAAGAAGAGTGTCCATCTAGTGGATGGTGAGAAATTGCTTCAAGTAGCACAGTTTCTAATATTGCCTAAGGCTGGCGGATTGTTGATGTTGCTTTTCTACAACAAAAAACAAACATACACTAAAGAGTAGAAGCAAATTCTTAAGTGGTGCAAATGATTACATGAAACGTATCTTTGGCCAATATATAATAAAAGAACGAAAAGGGAGGAAGAACTATTGATCATTTGTAAACTTGCTCGATACCCTCAACAAGGTGTTGATATCCTTGTTTCAAAATTGTGTTACTCACTAATATGACAGACAGTCTCAAGTAAATTTTTTGTCATGTGGAATTAATCATAGAAGAGTGTATGGAAAAGCAAAACAAAGAAAAAAAGGATGTACAGTACATTTGTTAAATTACAACTTGATCAAATCTGTTTGTATTTTGTACATAGGGTGTAACCGGTCCGGTTCGGTTCTGTTTTTGACAAAATTTAAAACCGAACCAGTATATACCGATTTTACATTTTCAAAAACTGATACTGTACTGATTACCCTCCTAAACTGGTAGTTTCGATTTTACCGATTCCAGTTCGGTTCTTCGGTTTAATATATAACTCTTATAGTATATTAATATATACTAGTACTATATATTATACTATTATAGTGTTACTACTACATATAGTATATATATATATATATTATAGTGATATAGTGATACTAATACTATATGTTATAAATTATGAAATATAATAATACATTGATACTGAATTATTACTAATGCTATATACTATACTAATAGTGATATTAATACTATATATAGATAGATATTAATATTATATATAGTTATAGTGATTAAAATAACTATATAACAGTATTAGTTATAGTGATTTTAATTTTGTATAACTATATAATAGTATTAGTATAACTATTAGTATACAAATACTAATATTAGAATTATTATATCACTATAGTATCATATAGTGATATAGTGATTTATATAGTTATTTCTATATAGACTTAAAGTGGGTATTAGTATTAGGCCATAAAATGTAATTAATATACTAATTTATATTTGTTAATATACTAATTTATATTTGTATTACTAATATATTTATCAAAATGAATAGTTGAGAATTTGTTAGGTCATAAAATTTAATTAATATATATCTTATATTTAAAACATGTGATCAAACAAATGTTAATGTTTAAGAAT
>QEOT01122992.1:0-42300 GCA_003123785.1 Pterocarya stenoptera
GTTCGAAATTCTACGACGATACAAGATGAGACTGAACCCTGCGAAGTGTGTTTTTGGGTTAGAGTCGAGGAGGTTCTTGGGTTACATTGTATCTGAAAGAGGAATTGAGGCCTTTCTAGAAAAGATAGCTGCCATACTCAACATGAAACCACCCAAGAACCTGAACGAAACCCAGCAGTTGGCGGGCAGGGTAGCCGCCCTAGGGACATTCATTGCTTGATCAACAGATACATGCCTCCCTTTCTTCTAGGTACTGTGGAAGGCGCACCCCTGGAATGAAGAATGCAACGAGGCGTTCGAGAAGTTGAAACAACACTTGGCTAGCCCACCGCTTTTGAGACAACCATAGAAAAGGGAAGTGCGTCACGCCTACCTAGCGGTTTCCTCAAATGCTGTGTCCGCCGTCCTAGTAAAAGAGGAAGGGACAACTCAACATCCAGTGTACTACACCAGTTGGGCCCTCAGGGGAGTCGATGTAAGATACCCAAAGATCGAGTTACTAGCCTTTGCCCTGGTGACGGCAGCTAGAAAACTCTGCCCATACTTCCAAGCCCACACTATAAAGATACTTACAGAGGCCCCACTAGCAAAAACTTTGAAGAAGCTGGACAGTTCGGGAAGATTAATTGGGTTGTCGATAGAATTAAGCGAATTCGATCTAGAGTTCGAGCCAAGGAGGAGGTTAAAGGACAAGCACTGGTAGATTTTGTAGCAGAGTTCTCTGGTTTCCCCCAGGAAGACACGGCGGTCCCAATAGGGAAGCCATGGGCACTTTTTGTTGATGACTCATCTTGCAAAGTGGGTGGGGGTCTGGGGATACACCTGGTAGACCCTGATGGCCAAGGGCAGTATTATATGGCAACGCTGGCTTTTAAAGTAACGAACAACGAAGCAGAATATGAAGCACTCGTAGCAAGGCTTTCCATAGCCGCCAAGATGGGGGCAACCGAGGTAGAGGTCAAGTCAGATTCTCAAGTAGTTGTGAATCAAGTTTTAGGCTTGTATGCAACGAAAGGAGAAAAATTGAAGAAGCATCTGAAGCGTGTGTTGGAAGCACGAGACCATCTATCGTATTTCAGTATAACTCAAATCCCAAGAGCAGAAAATGAAGTGGTGGATAGATTGGCAAGGGCGGCATCGGGCATGGACGAAGCACCTCTTCCATGGCAAGTAGAACACAGAGTCATTGAAGTCCTAGCCATTGGGATGGAGGTAGGCGTTTTGAGTACCAGCGTCCCTGAATGGGTGAATGAAGTTGTTAGATATTTGGATGAAGGAAAGCTACCAGAGAAGAAGAAAGAGGCGAGAAGAGTAAGGAGGAAGGCGGCAAGGTTCCTACTCATTGACGGAGTCCTTTATAAAAGAGGCTTCTCCGCCCCATTGCTGCGATGCATTTTCACCCAAGAAGCTCAATATGTTCTAGCATAAATACATGAAGGAATATGTGGAAACCATTTAGGTGGAAAGACTTTGGCAAGGAAGGCGATGAGGGCGGGATACTACTGGCCCAATGCATTGAGGGATGCTCAAGCATTCAGTAGAAAGTGCGGGGAATGCTAGGCATATGCACCAATATAGCACGCCTCTCCAGAGGGGCTAACATCCATGACCGCGCCTTGGCCTTTTGCCCAGTGGGGCGTAGACCTGGTTGGGCCCTTCATGCCAGGAAGAGGTGGGGTAATGTTCATGGTTGTAGCTGTGGATTATTTCACAAAATGGGTAGAGGCAGAGCCACTGGCGTCCATAACAAGCAGGACCGTGACAAAGTTCCTATGGAAAAACATTATTTGCAGGTTCGGGATCCCTCAAAGCATAGTAACGGACAACGGGCGTCAGTTAGACTCAGACCATTTCAGAGAGTGGTGTACGGAGTTAAAAATCAAAGTGAAGTACTCTTCACCACGTCACCCCCAAGCGAACGAACAGGCGGAAGCTACAAACAAAGCGTTGCTCTGGATCCTAAAAAAGAAAGACGCAGAGAAAAAGGGGGAGTGGGCGGAGGAGTTGCCCGGAGTACTCTGGGCATACAAAACATCGGCTAAGACTCCAACAGGGGAATCTCAATGTAAAAGAGATGACAATTGATTTTTATGGTGCTGGGAAAAAATAGAAGTATTGGAAGTGGCTGATAAACATGTACCTGCCATGTTCAACTGAGGTGTCCCATGTGGTGAGTTGGATGAGCTGGATTGAGGGGTCGAGTTGGGTCCTTGGGAGACATGAGTTGGTTGCTGTGCTTGTCCATTAACTAGTGCCATTAGCTTTTGAATTTGGGACTAAGTGAGTGAAAGTAGAGGCACCATGACAGATTCTTTCTCTTGACTTGGAGACATCACTTGGTTTTTTGAATGAGGGCCTGAAAAATTGTTGTTGAACTGCCCTTGCTTGATCTTGGTGAACTTAAAATTGGGAGGGAACCCAATTAACCTGTAGCATTTCTCTCGAATGTGTCCAAGTTTTCCATAGTGACTGCATGTTAAATCTTTTTCCTTTTTCTTGAATGAGGTGTTATTAAACACTGCTAAAGCTGAAGATTCAGCAGAAGGAACTATCATAACTCATGTTTGCCTTTGTCGTTCTTCTTGCAAAATCAGGGAGAAAGTTTTATCCAAAGAAGGAATCGGGCTCATCAAAATGATTTGCCCCCTAATGTTTTCATAAGTGTCACTTAGGCCCATGAAGAACTTGAAAACGTAGTCGGCTTGCTGAGTTTCTCCCATTGTAGTGAGGGCCTTGCAAGTGCAAAGACCACATGAGCAACATGGTCCTAGTCTGTAGTTGTTGAGTTCCTCCCAGATTCCATTGAGTCGAGTGAAGTACTCACTCACAGATTGGGTCCCTTGCACTATAGTTCCAAGTTGCTGCTGAAGTTGATAGATTCTTACAGAGTCTGGCTGGGAAAAACGAGTGTGAAGTTTGTCCCATACAGTCTTTGCCGAGCTTATGTAGAAGACATTTGATGCAATCTCTTTTGTGATGGAGTTGAGAATCCATGAGAGTATGATATTGTTGTAGTGCATCCAGGGGATTTAAAGAGGGTCATCGTGTGATGGGGTTGGAATGCTTCCATCAAGGAAGCCCAATTTATTCTTGATTGAGATTGCTAAGGTGAAAGACCTTTTCCAAGACAAGTAGTTAGATCCTGAAAGAGGTGGAGAAATGATTATAGTGTGAGAGTTGTCACTGTGATGTATGTAGAATGGACTATGTGGATTTTCTGAAGGTGAAAGATTATTGGAAATGGGTTCATGCGTATCATCATCAGATGTCATTGTGAAAGGATGAGTGAAGGAGCTTCAGAAAAAAAAAATGTTTGTGAGAAGAAAACAAAACTGGGAAGGAATGCAGCGGTATGTATGAGCCTGGCTTAGTTCTCTGATACCATGTTAAGAATTGAGTTGAAAAAGATGAAGATTTGAAGAGGAGAACATTTCTTATCTCATTGATCTAATTTAATGACACATAATCTACTTGCTATTTATACATTACAAAAGCTGAAGAAAAAGCTATAAAGAAAAACTAACTTTAAATCTTCTATACAAATACAAGTAACAATATGCAACTTTTTATGGGCGGCATGGCTTAGATAGTGCTTTACATAAAGTTCTTGACAGTTCATGTGTGCAACCATGTTTTTCACAGATCTCTTCATACCCAAAGCTTTCTTCCTTTTTGCTGTTGCCTTCTGCTTCTTGTGTGCTGCCGTATGCTTTATTTGCTTTTGCTGCTGCATGTATTTCTTGAGTGTTGCAGTGTACTTCATGTTTGCTTTTGCTACTGCATGTGTTGCTTTGTGTGTTGTTGCTGCTGCATGTTGCTGATGCATGTCCTTCTTGCTTGCAATTACATTTTATTTTGTACTTTTGTGTACAATTCTTGAGACCCTCCGGAGGGGACTCCAAGACCAAGATGAAAAATGTGGCTTTTGTTTTCCCTCTTGTTTCATTTCTTTCCCATTTTCTTTTTCCATTTCTTTGATTATTGGAACGGATTCTCTTTTTTAGTGTTTTGGAAAACTTCAAATTCATGGTAAGGGGGTTCTGGCTGCCCAGGAGCTGCAAACTTTTCGGGATAGTTGGGATTACATTTTAGATTGGATGTCTAATAGTTGTTATTTTCTCTCTTACTTTTCTCCCTTAGGAAAAACTTCAAAGTTAAGAGGAAAGTATCTTTAATTTGCATATGGTTCTAGAGAATATTTCAGTTTCAAATATTTATTGTTTATCAAGGATATAATCATTGGGAAGTCTCACGTCAATTAAATCTAAAACAAGTGCAATATTTATTATTCTTGTTGATATCTCGTATGGTTTTTTGCTGCAATTTTGAGAACATACAAAGCTTGCTGTAACCCTTTTGTATTGGCACGCTTGCTTTATCCTTTATTTTTGTTAATCGATTTTGTGGATTGTTAACAAATTGCTGTTCAGATACATGGAATACTGAATGTCGTCAGTTGGGGCATTTTGTTTCCTATTGGGGCTATCGTTGCGAGGTACATGAGGACTTTTGAGTCTGCGGATCCGGCATGGTTCTATCTTCATGTTTTGTGCCAAGTAACTGCTTATGCAATCGGGGTGGCTGGCTGGGGGATTGGTCTTAAGCTTGGAAGTGAGTCAGAGGGGATCCAATTCACTAAACACCGCAATATCGGGATAGCCCTCTTTTGCCTCGCCACAGTGCAGGTAATGTCATTTCGCAGAATGTGCAAACATGGTATCTTTTGCTCTCTGGTGATTAGCTAGTTTTGTATGTTGTCCTAAGCTGCAAAAAAAATTTGTCAGTGACTTATTGGTGATTGTTGTTTCTTTATGTATTAAACTGAGTTTCTTATCCAAATGTTTGATATTATATTACAAGAAAATTGCTTATTTGCGACCAGTTAATTTCAGCGAAATGACTTTTTGGAACTAAAAGTAGTTGCAAATAGTCTTTTGATTGTAATAAATTGGTCACAAAAGCCCATTTTTCTTGTAGTTAATTAGTATTAAAGCCTTAGTCGAGCTTTTGGATATTGAAGTTGATAGATGCTCAACATATTGAAGAGGAATTTGGTATGCTATATGTGCCACTGGGACTTGAACCTTTTGGTCAACCCCCACTTTCATTTTCTTAATTAATGTTGGAGTTCAAAGATTTTTCGGCCCTTTTTTTTTTTTGCCTCAAAGATATTAATTTGTAAGTGAAAGAAACTGTGGAATGTTAGAGCTCCACGTTTGAGGTTGTGTTGAGTAATGTTGCTGTATTTTATTCTTGTTTGTTTATACATCTTGTTGGCTTCAAATTGTGGAATTTGTATAATTTGGCAACATGCTGTGATGGCATGCCTAATTTTCTACTGATGGAACATCCTTGTTTGGCTTTTACAGATCTTCGCTTTATTCTCGAGGCCAAAGAAGGACCACAAGTACCGCTTGTATTGGAATATCTTCCACCATGCCTTTGGATACGCCATACTTGTCCTTGGCATTCTCAATATTTTTAAAGGTTATGGCATCTTGCAACCTGCAAAGAAATGGAAATCAGCTTACATAATTGTGATCATTGTATTGGGTGCGATTGCCTTCTTGTTGGAAGCGATTACATGGATTGTAGTCTTGAAGAGGAAATTCAGCAATTCCACCAAGCCGTAGATGGATTCAACAAAGGAGAAGGCAGGCATTAGTTGCTCATTTAGGTTCAAATACATTTGGTGCCGTTCTCTCATGGCAGATACTGATTTTGTAATATCCTTCTCGTCCTGATTTGCGATATAACTTTCTCTTCCAAACTTTTGTTTGGTTTGTGTATAACAGCTTGATTTCTCTAGGGTATTATACACGTAAAGATTGTTCAATCTTTCAGCTATACATGTCTTCTGTGTTCCAGAGGTTTGATTGATGAAACTTTCTAGGATGCATGCCTAATGACAAGAAACTTGAAGAGAATTATTCATCCACGATTTCCCATTAATTTTTTATCAGTATCTAGAATCTTATTGCTCTTACTTTCTCGATTGCACCCATCACTATCAGGCTACTGAAAAGGGATTCCTCTTGAACAGCTAGTGGCTTCAGCTCCTAAGTTATTTTATAAAACATCTGTAATTTAAAATAAAATTGTGTAGAGAATTATAAAAATAATTGTATCATCATTTTTCTAATTAAAAAGAGTTACATTTCTGTTTAATTAAATGTAGAGTAGAGAGGTTCATCTTTGTCACTATTAAAGGGTAATAAACATTGTGAAATGGTGATGAGGGTTATGCATTCGAATATAGTTTTGCAATATTGTGCGGATATTGATTTTGAGATTGATTTATTTTCTTATCACTCCAAATTGTAAAAAATGTTTAAAAAGGAATCTAATATCCATTAATGCCGAATTGATCTTCCAATGAAATGATCCCATGGGAGTCTCCTCCTAGTACGATGCATTTTAATCCCCAAGCTTGAGCTTATTTAAGAGTTAATTTAGGCCTCGTTTGATCACAAAGAAGAAATGATATGATAAATTTGTAAATAATAATGAGATAATTTATAAATAATAGTAAAATTATTTGAGTTAAGATGTTTTATAGAGTTTTAAAAAATGATATAGAAAAAGTTAAATAAAAATATTATAAAGTTACAATATTGTTAAAATATAATTGTTTAATATAATTTTTGTTTTGAGATTTGAAAATGTTGAATTATTTTTTATGTTTTATTTGAAGGTTTGGAAAAGTATTAATGATTAGATAAAAAAGTTGAAAATTTAAAATTTAAAATTATTTGTATTTAAATAGTGTTTGGATATTGACATGAGATGGAATGAAATTTAGATGAGATAGATTGAGATCATTTATTGAGTCCATTAGGAGAATGAAATAAGATGAGAATTTTGTAAATAGTAGTAAGATGATTTGTAAATAGTAGTGAGATAGTTTGAGTTAAGTATTTTTTAGATTTTGGAAAATGAGAGAAAATGTTGTAATGATTAAAAAGCTGTTAAGTATTAATTTGAAAGTATTTATATTTGAGTGATGTTTGGGAAAGAGATGAGATAAGATGAAAATTTTGAGGCAGAAACTTTTTCCAAACAAGCAATTGTATCAAAGAAGTTGAGATATAATTCATTTTTCTTACACTAAATTCTCAAATTTGAATATAAAATTTTAGAGATTTAAATCATTTTTCCTTTGAAAGAATAACTACCTAAATCAGGGAAAAAAAAATCAAACTCCAATAAAGTTATAGTGGGTGAACATCAATGTACAATAGGAATAACAAAATATGCGACATAGGTTCAGCTATTTGTTCCAATGAAAAATAATCATCAATTCCGCTTAGTCCCATATATCAATACAACATTACAACAAATAAGGTAAAAAGTTAAAACCAAGGCTTCATTTTTCTATCAAGGATGCCCGGTCTATAGGTTGAAACAAACATGTCAACAAGAAGGTGAAATTGCACAAATACAAATAGAATAATGGGAACACCAGCCAAACCAATAATAGGAACGACGATCTGGTATTTTCCACGTAACATAATTAAAAGAGCAGCAGAAAAGGCTATCATCATAGTTGCAATAGAGAAGAAGAGAGTGAAAAGGCCTATAATCATCTTTCTAGGCAACGATCTAAGAAAGTCGTCTTCTGCATAACGGGAAGTGAGGATTCCTAAAAACATCAATACTGAAGTCGATGAAGAAAATAGCGCCAGAGAATCAGCTACCATAAAAAGTTTAAATAGTTTGTAATGCACAAGGATTGGGAAGCCTCTAGTTTGATCGTTACCGCCAGGAATGGTAAATGCTGCCGCGAACATAATGGTAATGATGAGAGCGCCGACCACAGTACAAGAAGTTGCTGTGTCCTTCATCCATTTCTCTCCCTCTTTTCTCATTTCTATGTGGTCTCTTGTAAACAATTGTCTAGGAGTCAAACCGTCTTTGTTTAATTTTTCCTTATCAGAGTGAGAGCTAATGCATTCCACCTCCTGCACTTATTAAATAAAAATATGAGGAAAAAATTGCAAGTAAACTATTGCAAAAGAATTAGCCAACAATATTCAACAAACCGAGACCATCATCAATCTTTTGGCTTTTTGAATAATGAATTTTGTTGTTTTGATTTTTATAAAACCTTATTTTTATTTGAGGGTATTTCTATAAAACAATATTATTGTATAATTTATTTTATAAAAATGTCATTCGTTAAAATATGAATGTGCAAAGAATTGTAAAAATAGTTGTACACATGTCAGTTTCTTCAGTTTAATCTGTTTATTAGATTTCCGTATTGAAAATTTGAGAGCAAGAATTTTAGCTTTCATATAATAAAGACCTGCTTAGTAGCAATATTTTGCACGCCAACAAAGTTATTCTATATATAATAAATATAATACTTAAAATATAATGGTTGAAGTTTCTAATTAAGATTATTTCCATAGTAAAGTACTTAAAATCTTAAGTACCACTGTTTTGAAGTTAAGTGATACAGATTTTTCCACCCGACATTCCCTACATTAATGTAGGGGAACTAAAAATTAATATTAGAAATAAATTTGGTAAGAAATGCAGATTTGGGCTCAAGCTGTTCATGAGTTGCCTAAAAAATTGAAAGGATTTTTATACCTACATTACATGGTACTATTGTTGCTCTCCTTTCTCTCTTTTGGAAATCTATCTCTAGATTAGTTTAAAGAGTGTATGCAGGTCGAGATCAGCAAAATAATAAAGCAGCAGGGAGAGATGGATGGAGCTGACCTTAAACCATTGAACTTCTCGTTGCATTTGCAAAGCTGCTCCTCTTATGGAATCGATAGCAGTATTTTTTATTACCATCCCTGCCATATGCAATATGGTATTTTTGGATCTATCTAACCTCGTTAGTAGAACATTCCTCTTTTTTAAGCTGCATAGAACCCTAAAGATCCTATGCTGACGATGCAGGACGGCCCAATGGAATATGCCTCTTCTACAAGCTGCATCACACGTCCACAAAAGATATGGATCTGCTTTGACTATATGAAAAACAAATTCAAAGTTCCCTCTCCTGATAGCTCCGAACACTGCTCGCATAATAATATAATGATCATATCGACCTCTTTCGATTTCTTGACACATAACGGATAGAAGTTGTTGGAATTGAGCTCGTACCAACTTCATTTCATATAAACGCTTGAATCCTATATAATTAATTTGGCAATTACGAAACATTAATGCATGCATGCATGCATGTTGCTTAATTAATTTATAAGTTGGATGAAACAATAATAAATGATGATCAAGAATAGCAAATTTTAAAAACATACATTATTCAAAAAATTATATGGATGCAATTAATATCATACCCAAGAGGTTCGAGAGAGTTGAAACTAGTTGGTGCCATAGATCATCAGGTCGCACTGCAAATTAAGCAAAACCAACAATTGCTCATGATCTTTATTAATTCCGACCGAAAAACGAAGCCGCCAAAACTTTGATAATTAACATTAATTAATGTCAGGAGTCAAAAAATTCGAGGGAAAGAAATTAAGTTTAGGCATTAATTAACGCACGCACGTACCTGATCCGTTTGTATTTTCTTGACCATGATTTTGAATGTTCAAACGGAATTGATCGGCAGCAGGAGCTAATGAAATGTCAGGTATACCTTCCCCCACCCAAAAACAAAAAAGGCAAATCAAAGCCAAGTAATAATATATATTAAGGCAGTATTTTTAATCTCTATCTTGAAGGAGCAAATTAAATTCAAGCACCATGAGAAGTTTTTGTTTTAGATGAGAAGTTTAAAATATTATATTTTAATATTATTATTATTTTGGGATTTGAAAAAATTGTTTTGGAATTTGAAAAAGTTGAATTGTTTATTATATTTTGTATAGAAATTTAGGAAAGTTGTAATAATGAGATGAGATGAAATGAGAATTTTGTGTTTAAACTTAGTTACCAAACCTAACCTTAAGACTACTATGATTTTCTCTTATATATATAATTCTTGAATACTTAAAAATATTTTCATTATAAAGGTAAAAACAATAATATTAGTATTATAAGTAGAGCTGAGTATTATAAGAGTTCAATTCATTTAATTTAATAAACAAATCAAGTCAAACTTGAGCTTCATGTTCAAACTGATTTCTAACGACCTGTCAATTATATTTGTCTATATATATATATATATATACAACCTTAGTTGGGAGAGTGTTCAATATTATGTTACCACCGTGAATTAGGATATGAAACTTTTTTAAAAATTTTTATAATCAAGATGAAAACTTTAATTAATTTCAACCTATATAGGTTTTTGTGAAAGTGATAAGGCTCATAAAAAGTATGTTGGGATCGTGAAGTGTTTTGAGATATGTTACTATCAGAGTACCATGAAAAAGATACTGGTAAGGTCTTTTGAAATATGTTGTTTAGAGGCCGGAGAAGTTTTGTTTTGAGAAGTTTATAGCTTTTTAAGAAAACTTGTCTTGATTTTTGTGTTTTATGTTTTAAATCAAGAAAAGAATGCCAATGATTAGATGTAAATAATTTAATAATATTATTAAATTCGATGTAAATAACTTTTCTTGATTTTTGTGTTTTATGTTTTATAATATTTTTACATTAACTATGTTAGAATAGGACGTTAGTTGTGTCAAAATCTGAAATTCAAATATGTTAGTATATTACTTGATTATGTTGTACTATCATAAATATAATGTATAAATATAGTTATTTACTCAACTAATTGCGTACGAGACATAGGAAATATAATTATAAAAGATGTAT
Organism: Pterocarya stenoptera; assembly: GCA_003123785.1. Taxonomy (NCBI): domain Eukaryota; kingdom Viridiplantae; phylum Streptophyta; class Magnoliopsida; order Fagales; family Juglandaceae; genus Pterocarya; species Pterocarya stenoptera. The sequence goes on from QEOT01122992.1 coordinate 10,747, forward strand.
AAAAGTAATATTATTTTTTAGAAATTTCTTTTTTTCGTAAAAAGACCCCAATTATTGGAAAAGCTGCTAAGAGAGATAAAAAAGAGTGGTACTAACAGTGATTGTAGATCCATTGTTTCCAAAGCACCATCTCATAATTTCCACTCAGCTCGAATGCGTCAGTCGAAATTTCAGCCAATACCTCCAAAGGGTACTTATGTTGTCCGTCCAAGGCAAAAGCCAAACGAGGACAACGCTCCATTAAATCCAAAGCCATATCTTGCATGATTATGAATCATGTGTTAACGTTGTACCGTACGTAAGTGCATATATCCAATTAATTTATCCAATCACCAGAAATTACGGCCAATGAATGGTTAGAAGAGCATACATGAGTAATAATTTGTTACCTAAATCTCCTTGATAAAAACAACCGTTAAGGAGTGAAGCACCATTGAAGTCTTGATCTGCCTCCAAATCTTCGAACGGAGTTTCAGAATAGAGATAGCGAGCCAATTCTTTATGCCCATCGGGCATAGCCAGAGCAACTGGAAGAAGTTTGCCCCTAATTCTGATGCTGACCAATCTCTTGTTTTTTCTAATCAGGCACTCTGCCACCCTGATATTCCCACAAATATGTAGAGCTGTATAGCCGAAATCGTCTTGCATTTCCAAATCATGTACTGGAATCATATTGACCAACTGCTCCACTATAGAGTCCTTCTGAGCATCAACAGCAGCGTGAAGAACCGTCCCATTACCGTGAAATATACTATTTCTTGCTGTCAATGCCTCGGGGTGTAGCTGAAGGAATTCTCTTGTAGCGTTCCAATCATCATCTCGCACACACTTGAGTAAGCCCCCATAATCAACCCTCTCTGGCCCTGCCATGCAAATATATAAGCTCCTTCTCTTTTTCTTTTCTTTTTTTTTATCTCCAATATTTGCCATATTATACATAGAATTATGAAATAAATTAAACGAAACAATGTCTTCAACACGTACGTACTTTCAAACAAACTACTATTTCATAATGATATCATCTTTTGTATGCATGTGTTGTAGTGTCACTTCTTTGCAGTCTCAGATAGCCCAATTAATTAGCCACAGGCAAAGCCCATAAGTTTATTTATATTCTATAAATCAACGTGCAACCGTACGAACTGAGTGTTCGATTGGGCTTTGTTCCGGCCATTCTCGTATAACGAATAAACTTACCAAACATTTCAAACCCAATATATAAAAACTTTAATCAATCCCAGTTAATTTTTAACGTATCATAATTATTTTGAGGAAAAATCACAGATTTCCTTAGAAATTGTCACTAATTTTGCAAAATGGCAATAAAGTAAACCACCAACCAACGTTATCACTTCACCTCCAAATTATATAAGTAATTTAATCCCATGTTTAAATCCTATATAATATTGTTGACTGGGAGATAACTGATAATTAAAAAATAAGTTATGTATTGGTATAATTTAAAAGGCCGTTGGATCTTAATGGGAGAAGGAAAATTGCAAAAAAGACAAGTTTGAGAGATAAAGTTGAATTAGTAATTTAATGGTCATCTTGTAAAATGAGTACTGGTAGTTTGAGGATATGATCAAAGTGTAATTTCTCTATTATTTCATTTTACTATAATCTTCTACGTTCAACTTATTTGCCTACTGTGCTTAATTGGTTGACATCCAAATATGCTTTCCAAAGATCCGTCCATGAGTTGAGTGAGAAGGATGTTCAAGTTTTCCAAATCTTTTTGTAAGCTAATGTGAATGACACACCATCTACATTATTGACATGACAAGATTTGATATACATTATTTAAATCTAAAATCTCTCTTGCAAATTACATCAAGTCAATCTAAGATAAACCACCTAAAATAAATCATTTGTACTTATTGTCATGGTGATTCAAATTTCAATTCTCAAGAATAGCTACAACTAAATTACAAGAGCTTTAGCTAAGGTACTAAGTAGTTCCCAATTTTCCCTGCAATTAGAAGCCTATTTTTTTTTTCCAATAATATTTGTGCATATTGAGAGAGAGAGAGAGAGAGAGAGAGAGAGACTTGGACTGTTTGGATTTGAAAAGTTTCCTTCATCAATTGTCGAATTATCATTGTCAGTAGTTAAGATGTTTGATGAGTTAGAACGACCTTGGTTGTTTGAAGAGTCTCCACTCTCGACTGTCTGATTAGCTCCAGTCCCTATTGGCAATTTGAGAGGTGAAGTGTTTGTTTCCATGTTGCCTGTCAAGTTATGAAGTACATATATTAGTAGAAACTTGGAATAGAAAGAGACACTGATAATGTGTGATATATCTCATTTTCTAAAATCAAGAATTTAATATTGTTATTTCTCTGGAATACATTTCCGATCTTGACTTTGAAAAATGATTTTTAAAATTATATACAGGTGAGAGAATACTTTCAAACAATGGATGCATGTCAATATATTGTATATGAAAGAGGGGGTTGTTACCGTATTAGACCCAATGCCCAATGGTACTCAACAATAATTAACATAGATTTCACAAATTTTGTTCTTTTCCAGGAATTATGTTACCGTATTTAGGTGTCCGATTATGTACAGGAATTCTAAGGATGTCAATAGATATAGCTAGCTACCATTGTATATATATAAAGACAAGGATCATTCAAAACAAAATGAAGAGTATATCACTATCTCATATCCCTTGAGATCATTTGATGATAATAAAATCATCGATGAAGAGTAGTGATGCTGCTATATATATTAATTAATCTTCTTGTCTAAATAAGCATATATAATTAATTATTGATGCACCAACTTGATTAATTATTTCTTGGACTCCAACGACATTACATTACATTAGATGTTCATGTCGCGGCTCTGCTCTAATCATGTACACGTCGTCGAGCCTTTAAATTGTGTCACCAAAAATTTCAAATTATGACATTCCACCCACCGGGATATTTTTTCTAGGGAGCTATTGATTTAACAATTATCAATAAAAAATCAATTCTTTTTAATTATTTTTCTTTTAATTTCTTGACTTTTCTTAAATGATAATAACTTTTCATTTAAAGACTCAGGAATTCAAAAAATTAAAAATACTATTTGATTGATAATTTTTAAATAGAACAATGTATCGAAGAAAAACTTACAAAAAACTTATTTCTACACCTATCAATTATTGATATGAATAAAATTATTAAATTGAAAATTAAAAATTTAATTTAAAAAAAAAAACTGACAAAATAAATCTTATATGTAAAATTATAAATATGTGTAGCATTACTTTTTTAAATATCATTATCAAAGGGCGTTGTTAACCACGCACCGAAATATTTCTAAACGTAAAAATCAAGAATGTTATAAAGTCACCCATAAATGTTTTACGGTTGAAATTTATAATGAAATTAAAGATGGTTTTTTTTCTAGAGTAAAAATCTAGCTAGAATGTAATAAAGAATTTAGCAGCTTTAGCTCTTAAAAATTACTCACAGATAATTGTTGGCAAGCCGGAGTCAACTTGACATCAAAAAAGTGAGTTTCAGGACAGAATACCAATTCCATTTTTACCCGTGTACAATCATAAAAATTGTTTGATAAAAATAAATTTATAAATTAATACATTAAATCTACTTTACAATAATAGTAGCTGTATAATTTAATGTATTATATCAAGTTACATAAATCTATAAATTTACTTTTATAAAAAAATTTTGTGGCAAAAACATTTGTATAATGAAAAGCACTAAGCATGGGGTAAGATCTACACCTCAAATAATAGAGTAAAGGAGTCCAAGTGTCGTGCATGGAAGGAACCATGAGAGGCTCACATATGTGTGATTAAGGCTTAGAGTAAGGGAGCATTTAGGTTTGGATACTGAGATGAGAATTTTTTATTTTAGATGAAAGTTTAAAATATTATTTTTTAATATTATTATTGTTTTGAGATTTAAAAAGTTGAATTTTTTATTATATTTTATGTTAAAATTTGAAAAAACTGTAATGATGAGATGAGATGAGAATTTTATGCCTCATCTTGGTTGCCAAACCACACAAGATGAAACATGAAATTCTCAAAATTTTCAAAGTTTTTCATAATTTTATTTGTAAATATTACTCAAATATAAAACACTTTTTAATTTCAAATGATATTCAACTTTTTTATCTAATCATTATCCAAACAAAAAAATTAATAAAACTTTTATAAATTTTGAAATAAAGCACAAAAATTAATACAATTTTTTCTAACTTTAAAACAAAAATACTATTAAAAAAATTATATTTAAGTAATTTTTAAATTAATAATATTTTTATTCATTTTTTTTTTCTATGATTTCCCAAATCAACCTTAACAAAATAAGAAGAAAAATAAGTAAGAAAGAAAGAAAGAGAAAAAGAGGGAGAGTAGAGACGAATACAGTTCCTTCTTCTTTTTCCCGAGTTCCCATTCTATCTGCGTTCTTCCTAAAATGTATGTGTTTCAATTCGGTTCTAAAGCAACAATTAATATGCCGATAATAATTACGTGTACCGCGTCCATGCATCTTCAGCAAATAAAGATGCAGACTAATTATATAAATGGTGTTGAAAAAACGAATTACGTACCAGCTGCTAGAGGGATGGACAGGACACTGTCTTCCAAAACTGTTGCCTCAAAAATATTCCACACTGCAGTAGTAGATCTGCCGGTAAAGGATCAATTAACAAACTAAGATGGTCATTGGTCACTTACCCACCGCAATTTATGGTATCATGAACAAGCTGCCTGCCATTTTATAAAGACCAACTTCCCTATTACTCTATCGTTTTGTCCTTGCATTGAAATATTCAACTTTAGATTTAATAAATAAAGTTTGGAGCATGTGTATGACGGCGGTGGGTAGATATCAGACAGCTTCAAACAAAATAAGAAAAAAATAAGAAAGAAAGAGGAAGAGGAATTGAAGAGGAAGACACAGCAGAGACGGATACGGGTGAAGTTACGTCATATATATAAATATCTAGGTAAACGCGGGAAGTCGCTACCTTGTTTGATTTGTTCAATATGTATAGATTAAGTGGGGTCATTGTCTGAAAGGCTTTAGAAAATCTCTAGCACCTAACGAACTAAATGGAACAAGTCCAAAAGAAACTTCTTTTCTTTCTTTTTTTTCACCTAAGGAACTCTATGGATCAAGTCCAAAAGAAACTTCTTTTTTTTTTTTTAAAAAAAAAAAAGAGCCAAAGGTTACATGTTCAAGAGTGACCTCTTCCCAAATTTTATTAAAACGCCCTCACTTATAGTGGAGAAAAATCGTAATAACAAAACATGACACTTGGGATTTACAAGTAAGCGATCCTAAACAAACAAGCCAACACAAGCGCCACTACAAGAATTATGGCTTTTTGCCATGAATTTAGCTATAGCCTATAGCCTATACAATATTACTAATAGTCTAATACTTTATACTAATACTATTATATAGTTATACTAATAGTTATATTAGTTTAGTTATACCATATTATAGTGATTTATTATAACTATATTATATATTAGTATAAGTTATAATGATTTAGTATAGTTATAACTATGAACTATAGATTATAGTTATACTTATACAATTATACTTATACTAATATTACTAATATATAGCTATAGCCTATACTATATTATTAATAGTCTAATACTTTATATTAATACTATTATATAGTTATACTAATAGTTATATTAGTTGTTATATTACTAATATATAGCTATAGCCTATAGCCTATACTATATTACTAATAGTCTAATACTTTATACTAATACTATTATATAGTTATACTATAATTGTCCTTATAGTATTAGAATCATAAATTATACTATAGTTATACTTATACTAATATTACTAATATATAGCTACACTATATTACTAATAGTTTAATACTTTATACTAATACTATTATATAATTATACTAATCATGATTCATAATAACTAATCACTATAAGTCTATCACTATATATATTTAGTATCAATGTATTAATATATTCTTTAATGTATTACTAATATTATTAAGTATTAAGCGTTATAGTATAAATTATAATATATGTACAATTTATAAATTTATAATAGTATGTATAATTAAATATTTTATTCTTATTTATAATAGTATGTTAAGTATGTATCTTTCTTAATTATGGATATAATATGTATGGATAATTAAATTATTCATGCTTATTGCTTCATATACAAAATGTTAAAAGTTGTATATGGTTCATTATGCATTAACATACTTTAAGTTAGTAATAAAGTAATAATTAACATCATCAATAATGTAATTTTTATCTAATTTATTATCATTGACTATATAAAATATTTTTTTTATTGAGTTTGTTAGATAATCCACACTACTGGTCCGGTCCGGTCCCCTTGGGTGTTTGGTCCGGTCCCATTGATGGACCGAAAACCTTCGGTCCATTGCCGGACCGGACCGTGTGCACCCCTAGTTATTATCTTGTTACAACGAATTTATGGACTTTTTGCGCAAATAAACTTACCTGAATTAATTATGCAAATATGGGTTATTTGGTTTTCACGGCGATATTATCTTTTTTTGCGGTGAGTAAATGTCGCCACAAAAGATAACAATATTTATACCCGCGTTTGGCCTTTTCCCTTTCTTCCCCCAATCCCCCCACCCCACCCCGCGTTGCTGTCGTCTCTCTCTCTCTCTCTCTCTCTCTCCTAGCGATTGCAGAGCCTCGACCACACCTCTCTCTCCCTACGACTACGAGCCTCCCCCTACTGCGAGACCTCACCTAGTCACCTAGAGCTAGTCCCCCGCCCCCCCCAATAGCAATCTCACTCGGTTTGCTGCCCTTCCCCAACCACCTCTGCCTGCTACAGTCCAGTAGACGTACTAGGTCGACAACGTGAGCCTCTCTCTCTTCTCCCTTCCTCTTCTCTCTGTGTAAGTTGTGATGAATTAATAGTGTAATTTGTATATATGTGTAATGTGAATCTATGAAATTTGTGTTGATTCTATTGTGTAATGTCTAATCTGTGTAATTTGTGAATCTGTGTAATGTGAATCTGTGTATATGATTGTTTAACATATAGTGTAATTTGCCATCATATGGTCGTGTAAAATCTGTCTATGAAGAGGATGCTATATGGTTGTCTATTACATATTTCCATAAATTTCGAACACTGAAATCTTGCCTTTGTTTCTGATTGAAAGGTTATACTATGGAAGGACTGAGTCTCATAGTATTGCCAATTTTGTAATGCTCTATTTCTACACATTTATGATTGAAACATATTCTCTCATATATAAATGAATGCATATATCACTACAACAAAAATAGTCTTTTGTGACAGAAAAAACCATCACAAAAAACAACCAAAACGTCACTAAAAATATTTGGTGATGGTCACGCCAACCGTCACATAATGTGTGTCACAGAATACATTTGGTGATGCTTTACTGTTGAACCGTCACTAAAAATATTTTTAGTGACGGTTTGAGGTGTTCCGTTTGGAGACACGTTCGAATGTTAAGTTTTTTGTGACGGTTGAAAACTGTCACAGAAAATAAGGTTCGGACGTAAATTTATACATCTGAATGTCAACCCGATTAGTCGACATTTGAATGATAGAAGTTGACGTTCACTGAATAGTATTCGAATGTATCATATTTACGTTCAGACGTATATACGTCCAGACTTGGACTCCATTAAACGTTCGAATTTATGTTCGAACGTTAAAGGAACAATGCCCAAACGTAATGCGTATAACGTTAGGATGTTTGTTCGAATGTTAAAGATGATGTGTTTGAACGTTCAAATGCTTTGTTCTTTTGTTCGTTTGGGGTGAGAACGTTCGAACGTTTACAAATACGTTTTAACGTTCGAATGTGAAGTGATGTTGGAACGCTTTTGGTTTACATTCGAACGTAAAGATCAGAAATACTAATTTCATAAAATTAAAAAACGTACCAATTGTATCATATTACATACTATAAATATTCTACAACTAACAATGTCTTAGAAACTTTTAAAATTAGATAATAAAAGTTATAGAAAAGAATAAAATTGAGAGAGTTCATTTCTTTTTTCTTCGCTGTACTTGCTCTTGAACTTCACTGCGAATTCTTTCCTCCTGGTTTCTCTGTTGATCCTGCAAACACGTCTCTAAATGAGACTGTCGCTCTAAGAGAAACTCTAACTCTTACTGTCTCGACCTCATATACTCATTCTCGCGCCGTGCAGCTTCTAAATTTTTGGTAAGATTATTAATTTGTGAAGTCGAAGAGGATGAGGAGGATGAACCAGAATGCTTGAAAACTCATCCCAAACCTCTTGTCATACTAGAGTTGGGCTCGAGCACTTGTGTCAATATGTCTATGTCGCTTGGAGAGGATTCCCCAGAAGCTAATTGCATCTCCATCATTTTTTCCTGCAATGTCAAAGAAAATACACAATAAATAACGTATTAAAAGAAATATAAATAAAAAATAAATTATTCACATGTTGCATAATTTATTTAACAAAAATAACAACACTTACATAATTATCTACAGCAGCAGGATCCATCCACTCACTACTTTCATTAGTGTGAGCAGCAGCATAGACATGAATGAGTGAAAAGTTTTCAGGATCATCACGTTTCTAACAAAGGGACATTAACAATTTTAAAAAGATAATGTTAGTACTTAAATAAAAGAATATCAGAAAAAAATGCGCGGATCGTTATTTATACTGAATTTTATAACTTTAAATAGTTTATTATACATAATCACTCTCATAATTATTAAAAAATTATATATTAAATATATATAAAATAGATTATGAATATATAAAAGAGTTCACTTTACCAATAAATATTTCATAATCAATTTATAATATTAAATATGTAATATATATATGATTGTTCAATTTAAAACAATGTAAAATAGATTATATTAGTATGATACAGAGAAAATATATGTTTCATCTTGTCAGTTTCACGACACTTTCTAGTTTTTAAAGAAAAGTTTAAAGAAGTCTATAAAAAAAAAAAAATTCTATGCAACTCGAAGATACAAATGCAAATTGAGATCCATGGAAGTACCCAGTTGAGAAAAAAATAATAAAAAATCATGTAAGCCCAGAAAAGGAAGCGCAATAAAAAATGGACGAATAGTCTATAAATGATATAAAATGAAACAAACCGCACCAAAGGCAAATAGATGTTTGGAGGCGAGTTCGGTTTGAAGTTTTGGCGTAATGTGTTTAGTTTCGGTCTTTGTTTGCAATTTTTACCGCTTGGAGAACGTGTTTGAACAAAGACCAAGTTGGGAGTTAACCCTCTGTTCTCACCGCTTGAAATCATCTCTCTTTTCACCGCTTGACATTCATATCACCTTTTCTTTGCACCATTTTATTTTCAAATTTTGTGGAATGAATGCCAAGTCAACATTGAAAACTTGACTTTTATATAATTAAATAGATTTCCACAAACATTAGTTTTTGCACCAAGTTGTTGAAAAAAATAAGATAGAAACAAACGTACTGTAACATATATATATGTATATATATATATATTAGACGTTTGTTTAAACAAAAAAAATATATAAACGTGTTAGGTAGTTAGCCCAACTAACAAATTAATAGGACAAAAATTAGCTGTACATGTGATGTCAGCCAGCCCAACTAACAAATTAGAATCAATATTACTACTTCTTGTCATGCTGATTAGAAATTGAAATCTCAAGTTTGAACAACGAAAGAACTACTTTTGAGTCAAAATTAAAGTTTTGAATTCAGTTTCGGGCCTTCGGCGACTATTCGAGATATTGGAATCAAAATATATCACTATGTTTTAATATACCAATTTCGAAATAATCGTTATATACATAAATTATATTATATATATAAAAATAATTCTATATAAAAAAAATGTATTTTAAAATAATAAAAATATGATTTTAACACACGCACATGAAAACTTCAATTTGTTAAAAAAATCATTTATCTTCATCTAAAAGACAATAATATATACTTCTCAATCCATGATTCCATGGGTATGCCTCCTATATCAAGATACAATTTTATTCAAGAAAATTAAGAAGATCAAATAACTGAACCAAGTCATTAACATAGATAGAGTGGAAAAGTATACAGTTGGTAGGGGTTAGTGTTAATTAAACAGATGAAACAACTTCATAATACCACTAATTAATGCATGCCCAAGTCAAATCAAACATAAAAATATCAACAAGTCATGTGCAAACAAAACCAGAAGCAGATTAGACTAAAGCAAACAGCCAATTTAAAAGAATGCAAACAATCTCAACTACCATTTGTAATGTTTTCTTTGCTCATTCAAACAAAAAATAAATCATTCCAGAATGGCAACTACCTCAGAAAAGATTAATGAGATCTTTTGCTAATTTAAAATAACGATATCCTCTTCAAAATGGCAACCCAAAAGAATAATAAACATTAATTTTTTTTATATAGGTAGAACTAATAAACATTAAGGGATTGTTGGGGAACACAAATCATCTTACCTCTTCTCATTTCAAAATTTCTAATAATTTCTTTGTCAAAAATCATTCATACACAAATTTTTCAATTTCAAATCTTTAACTTTTTTATCTAATTATTAATCAGTTAATCAGCACAAATTTACCAAACTTCTAAACAAAACACAAAAGATAATATAATTTTTTTAAATTTTAAAACAAAAATAATATTAAAAATAATATTTTAAAATTATTTTAACTTTACAATATTTTTATTCAACTTTTTCTTACTCATTTTCATTTTCCAAAAACACAATCAAACATCTTAACTTAAACTATTTCAGCACTATTCACAAATCATTTCACTACTATTAATAGATTTTTCATCTCATCAAACATCTCCTAAATTATTTACGGAAAACTGGTAAATTAAACTAACAATATTATGCAAAAAAAAAAAAAAAAAACACCAACAAAAAGGCTAGCAAATATAATCCTAATTTGTTAACAATAATTCTGTAGGCAACCGGGGTTGCGGCCCCACTACGGCATCGGTGCCCACGTGTCAAAATGGTAACAGCGTCGTTTTGAATAAACCGTTATCCTCTTGTTTTCTCTTCCACATTCGCATTTCCCTCTGGCTTTTCTTCTTCCCTCCCTTTCCTTCTCCGAAAGCCACCTTCCCTTCCAGGTTCTCCCCCTTCTTTTCTTCTTCCCAGACCTCTGACCCCTTCGATTCCGCGGCCACAAAACCGACGTTCGTCTTCCTCAAGCACGACGACCAGGTTCCACAAACCCGCTCGAGCGTAGTCCATTATTCCCAAGCTCGGTGCTGTCCATCCCGTGCTCCTCCACTCAGGTAAGTCTCATCCCTCTTCCATTTTGCACATTGTTAGAAATTAGGGATTAGTAATTTGATGGGTCGGGAAATGACATTTCCTTAAATAAAAATGGGAAAAAAAATGGCTGCTTTAATAACAGGACATCCATTTTCATGTTAAGAGAAGATTTTAGCCAGAATCCATATATGCTAGCTTTGTACCCATTTCAAATCAAGATTTGTGAAGTATTGAATGGTTGTCGTTAAGTGATCTGCTGGGGAGGACGGGACTGATTAATGTAACATTTGTATTAATTTGTGATCGCTTCCTATATATATTCATGTAGAAAAGAAACCTGAGCTTGCTTGTACTTTTCAATAAACATTGCATGGACAAGACTGTCAGTTTAGGCAGCTGTATTAGGTTTTATTTTAATGTAAGAGAAATTAATTGTATTGATCACATTGAATAGACTGTTATATTAGACAGAAATCTATAGTCTAATTGTCACAATTTTAATTATAGCCATGATTGTAGCCATTTGATGTGATTAGTGTATTATCCAATATTTTGCTGCTTGATTTGGTACCAGAGTCCATTTTATATATCTCCCTGATCTCATTCTAAACCTTACAATTCGGATAGTCATCAAAACTACTATTGTAGTAGAACCAAGCAAAATGCCTAATCCAATTACTCCACTACTGCTCATAGCTATCTAAACAAATATCTACACTCATGCCTCTTCCATTTTATTCATTTGTTATATTTTGTTAGCCGATTGTTGGCTTAGTAATTTCCAATCCGTTATTTTACTTTTCAAATGAATAATCAAGATATGTGGAACTCTAAAGTTCTAAATTTCTTGAGGGTGTTGATGCCATTAGCGATTGTTGGCTTGCTAAAAAATATTTGGGTTTGAATCTAATTTAATGAATCAAAAATCTTTCTTAAATCCAAATAGTTTTCACAATATTAAGAGACATAGTAGTATAATTAAGTGATGTATAATATTCAACCCAAATTACCAACAACTCCAATCATCATCTTGAAAGAATAGATAATTGAACGTCCCTTGGGGTTGCAATCTCCCACCACATGAGGAGAAAATAGTAAGAAAATAATGCAAATGACATGGTTGGATTAGATCTTCCTTTTTTAACTTGATTGAGTAGGTAGCTCATAGTTATCCATTAGCAACAACATTGTCCATTGTCCCGCCCATACACCAAAAACATTATATAATTTCAGCTGAGGCCCAATAATAATTGACAAATTCAACCCTTAATAATCTAACCAATTGGGCAACATCATATGTATTATAAAGGAAACATATGATGTAATACATCTACTACTTCTTTGTCCCATACAATTTTCAATTGGTTAGACAGTACAGCTGGGTTTCCTGTCGGAGACCAATCCATTCTAGAACCTTCAAAGGGCCTAACCACCAACTGTGGGATCCACTAGTAACGGTTAGACTAACTTATGCATGCTCTCCACGTGTCAGTAGATGATGCCGCCACCTTCTCCCATTACTTGTTTCTGTTCATACAAAACCAGATTTTTTAATAATGTTAATAAGTTAATAATGTTAATAAGTTATTTTTTTTAACTAGACAAGTTATTCTCCAATATACATATATGCATCTACAATTGATAAACTGTAACTTTGTTTGCTGTCAATATTGGATTTGTTTATTTGTGTACATACCTTATGGACCATGTCTGGTCCTTCCCTAGAGTGAGTTGTGAGAGATTAACTTCTCAGTGCAGTCTGCTACTTGTCATTTTAAGGCTACGTCTTACCTTTTATTGTCCTAACAAATTGACATTGATTTCTAATTTGCTTTATTATGCCTACAGACAAACACCATGTGACGTGTACGACGCCGGCCAACTTCTTCTGCTCCCCCCCAATCAATGTTCCATAATGCTTGGGCTTAGCAACTATACACAGAAAACTTTTCCAAGCGCATGGCCATTATTGAGCATGAGGTCAATCTAGGTTAGCTTCAAGAGACTATATTGCCACATATCTTTCAGTCTCGCCAATGGGTATCATTAACCACTGGTCTCCCCCCTCCGTCTGTGGACTTGGTCCGAGAGTTTTACTCCAACATTCATGCCATGTCACTTGATGGTTCCTTTGACGTCACTCTCCGGAACATTCAAATCCGAGTCAGTCCGCCCATGTTAGCTGATTTGCATAACGCCCCTCGTGTTACCGAGGCCCCATATCCGTATTCCAGCACCTCTGGTCCTAGCAACCTGACTCGTTCGAAAATGAGCAGCACAAAAGGCTATCCCAAGTGTAGGAGCGTGTCGCGTAGTAATTAGGAATAAATTTCTAGATCGTCTCCACAGAGAAAGTGCTAAAAATAAACTNCAGTGAAAAGAAGATTTTACTGGTCGTGAACCAGATTCATTTTTTTTGTTGGCTTTGAGTGTTTTGGATGCAGTGATGAAAATTAAAGAAATTAAAATGCAAGACAGTGAATTTAAATTGCTGAAATTTAAAAGAGCAAGAAAATTAAATGACATAAAAATAAATTGCAAGAAATTAAAAATGCAAGAAAGTTAAATGACATAAAAATAAATTGCAGGAAATTAAAAGTGCGAGGAAATTAAATCACATAAATTTAAATTGAGGACATGAATTGTAAGGAATAAACTTGATGTTTGGGAATGGAGACTGCGTTCTCCAACCCAAAAATCTGAGTTTCCAATGTAAGGAATAAATCTGATGTTTGGAAATGGAGACTGTGTTCTCCAACCCAAAAATCTAAACTTCCAATTAAAATGAACTCTCAACTAAAATAAACTGTACTCTCAACATTTCTCAAAGGGGACTGAAAATTTATTCACTAAACAAACTCAAGACTGGAATTTAAGACTTACAAAAATAAAATTTACTGGACTATAAATTAAAACTGATTTCTGAAATGATAAATGAATTACACAAAACTAACATTTGAAAAATAAAAACTGACTAAAAAAAAAAACTCCCCACTATTTTTTTCTGAACTCTCACTCTAATTTCACACTAAAATCTCTCTAACTCCTCACTGACTCTCCCTTTTAATTTCTTACTGCATCTCATATCTCCCTAACATCTCACACTTTCTTCGTTCGTTTACAAGCCTTATATAGGCATCAAAAGCCAATGCATTCGCGCTGTGCTTAGCTGCCCATGTGTGCGTCTGACTTGTTCCCCACATGCTGATTTTATTTTTCTTCTATCTGCATTCCACTCCGTCTGCTTTATTCTTCCCGCATGCTTCTCTTTCTTTCTTTTCTTTTCTTCTTCTTTCTTTTTCTTTCTTTTTCTTTCTTTTTCTTCCGGTTCTGTGCGTACGTCTGCATTTCTTCTTCTTTCTGTTTCTTTCTTTTTCTTTCTTTTTCTTCCGGTTCCGTGCGTCCGTCTGTCTGCCACCCAGTTTCTTTCTTTTCTTTTCTTTTTCTTTCTCTTCCCAGCCCGTTTCGTCTCTCTTTCTCCTTTCTTTTCCGCATGCATGTTTCATTTTTTTCTTTCTTCTCTTCCCGTTTCAGCGTGCATGGAGCCGTGATGCAAATGGCATGAATGGTGGGTGCTGGCGTGCATGCAATGCGCGGGTCGTGTTCTGTTGGAGGCTGAGTTGCAGAAGGTGGAGGCTGTGTGTCGTGGCTCTTGGTGGTAGCGGACGTGCAATGGAGGTTCCGAGGGGCAATAACTTCCTCTGTTGTCACTTCATAAAACAGAGGATGCATGCTGCCAATTTTTACGAGGAGGTGCATGGCGACTGGACGGACGTGCATTGCGTTGGTTTCGGGCGGTGCTAGGGCAACTGTGGAAGTGCTGGACAGTGCATGCTGAACGTGCGCCGTGGAGGTTTGGCTGTGCATGCTCCGAACGCATGCATGGAGCTTCAGACGGTGGCTGCCGACTGGTTTAAGGCACACGGTGGTGAACTGCAGCTTGAAGGTGCTTCACAATGATGATATTTGGTTGCTCTTGATGGAGACGACGTGCACTGGAGGAGCTTGGTGGTGCTGGGCAGTGCTGTGGAGGTTGCAGCTGCGCTGTGCGATGGAATGGAGACGATGCACGCTGGAGGTTGAAGATGACGAAAAACGACATGTCGTTGTCGTCTATTGACAAAACGACATGTAGTTTAGCAGAGGACGACATTCAATTACAGAGTAAAACGACAAGTCGTTTACATCAATTGACAAAACGACCTGTCGTTTAGCATACGCCAGTTTTGGATTTTAGAGGTAAACGACATGTCGTTTTTCCGTTTAAGAAAAAACTACATGTCGTTTAGACGGATCTGTAAAACAGAAAATAAAATCAAATTAAATAAAAATAAAAATAAAAATTAAATTAAATTAAAAGAAAATAAAAATAAAATAAAACTTAGAAAAGGAAAATAAATAAATAAATAAAATAAAAGTAGACTAAAATATTAAAAGTGTATTGTGCATGTGAAGAAATTATTGCCCAAATAAATCACAAGTTATAAAATCAAGCATAAACTATGCTTTTAATCAATTTAATTCACAACTTGGATTTATGCTTCTTAATTAATTTTTCCATCTAAAACCAATGATAAAATAATAAAACAATTAAAAATATATTGGTTTTAAATGTGTAAAATATGCAATAATGCAGCTCAATCACAACCCTGCTATCTACGCCCGCTTGTGTGGACATAAGAAGGATTGGGATGGTCGGACACCCATTCCTACCAATAAGTTCTCCCCTGACTATCTCCTTCTTAGTAGGGTCGTCTTTACTAACCTTTACCCAACCAACCATCACAGCGATGTCGGCCTTGACAAAGCCACCTTGCTTTATGCACTAATCGATGACGTTCCCATCGATCTGGGAAGTCATCTTTGCAAGGTCATCTTAGAGGCTCATAAGTCAAGCAAAATGCGGACGGGATTGCCTTTTTGCGAGTCTTGTAACTCGCATTGCTCTGTTTCACAATGTTCCTATTCCAGAGACAAAGCCTAGAATCCCGCTGAAGGCTCCAATTGGTCATCAGACCATTCAGCTCAGTCGTGCACACATTCGTCGATTCCTTTTTGAAGATGAGGATCCTGCACCTAGTTCCCAGCCGTCTCGTGCAACGCCATCAGGTTCTCAGCCATCTACCTCAAGACCAGCCACCCTTGCACCAGATACGAATCAGCCGGGAATACAAATGGTGCTTGATTGTTTGAGCTGCATCCAAACTCGTATTGACCACATCGATAGTCGCATCGATAGTCGTCTTGATCACATCGTTGCTGGTCTTGAGCACATAGATACTCGGCTCAATAATTTGGAAGGCCATCTACATCGCATTGAGGATCATCTGGATACTCGCATTGATGGCGTGGATGCTCGTGTAGATGGCTTACATACTCATCTTGAGCGCATGGATACTCGATGTGAGAGTTTGGCATATCGTTTCGAGATCATGGCTGCTCGATTTGATATGCTCCAAAACACGGTCATACGACGCTTGAACCAAATGGAGGAAGCTTTACTAACAGACAGTTCTGATGATGATGGTGGGCATGCTGCACAACCTCCTCCAAATGCGAATGCGAGTCATTGATCTGTTTTTTATTTATCCATCTATCATAGGATACAGGTGGGTTGGATATGTTGTAAAGGAAAAACATGTTATTGATATGGGCAAATCAATTTGCTTGATTAGTTGTATCAAGAAATATTTTGTTCAGATCATGAAAAATTATGCCATATTTTTTGCTGCTCAGATAGTTGTCTTGATTTTGTCATGTCCCTTCTCATGTCTATTTTGGTTAATCACTGCAATAGTATTATGCAACTTGTTTTTTATCATGTCCTCTGAGTGAGCTCATTTTTGCTCCAAATTATTGTACTTCTTCAAGTAGTCAAAGTTAGTGGCAGATATTGCACATGATAGTAGCAATATCATATGCTTTAAATCTAATAATAAAGGTAATTGTAAAGTAACTATGATAGTAGCAAGAAAAAACACATATTCAGGAACCACTTAAACACATGAATGTTCTCCATGTGTTCAGCTTCTCCATGTGTTTAGATCGAGCTAACACCCAATTTCTCTCGAGCCATTATCGAGCGAAACTCAAGCGAAAGTGTTCTCCATGTCCTCTGAAGGAGCTAGACTTGGCTTCGCCAAGTCAGGGAGTTTCGCTCGATCTTAGCTTGATAGTAGCTCAAGCTAACACTCAGGTTCGCTCGAGCTTTGCTCCAGCGAAACTTGAGCGAACCTCTCAGACTTGGTTTCACCAAGTCCAGCTCCTTCATCCAGGATGGAGAACACTGATGCTCGTCTTTTCCAGCTACTTACAAAATCCTCACAATGATCCATTTTCATAGCAATTTTTTTCCTTAAGTAATCGCTATACATAATAATTTTTCTATGCAATATCTATGCAAACTGATAATTAATGGCTGCCTTCAAAACCAATAATTTTTCTATGCAATATCTATGCAAACTGACACTATAGAAACGTGGCATATGCTCTCGTGGGAACAACTCACATGATATTTACAATATAATGTAAAGTGGAAAATGTGAGATTTTAGTAGATCTACCTACTGGATCTAGCTCTACTTCAGAAAAGGTTTCCCCTTAACGCAGATGCTGAAGCCGCTCTCTCCCCATGACGATGACCACGGCAACCGTACAGCCGACGGAAATGGATTTACCAATGGCTTGCACGACCTTCGTCTTTTACGGATCCAGTAGCTCGCACGAAAATGAGCTAATCTGAAAAGGACTTGAACTGATAATTGTTTAGCACAAAAATACCAGACGAAGCTACTCGGGATTTCATCTTCTCCAATGAAAATATCTTTTACGGATCCAGTAGCTCACATGAAAATGAACTAATCTGAAAGTTTTTTTGAACTGCTAATTTTGGGGCACGAAAATACCAGACGAAGCACCTCTGGTTTTCGTCTTTTCCAACAAAAATGAAACCCAGCTCCTTTTCGTTCCCGCTTTCTTCTTCTTCTTCTTCTTCTTTTTTTTGAAATAAAAAAAAAAGACATGGCATAAGCCACGTCATACGGGGACGCAACCCCAATTGCCCCTAGAATTACTCATGTTAAAAGGATAGCGCTCTCAACCGGTCGGGTGGGTTATTTGCTTTTACACCAGCCAATCAGCAGTTGCCACATAGGGATCTCATGAAAATCCAATTTACACCCGCATACAGGTGATAGAAAGTTATTTCTCGCCCTCTCCTTTCTCCCCCACCCACGGCCCAGTTTCTTTTTCCTCTCTCTCTCTCTCTCTCTCTCTCTCTTTCCAATATTGTTCCTCTCTTTCAGATGAAGTAAAAAACAAAAATCATTGTGTTACAACTTTGGGTCGGCAGTTATGCATTTTATAGATGCATGCATACATATATGCATCACAAATAGCTTTGGAGGGCCAATTGTGAGACGTTGATCTTTTATGGGTAAAAACTAGCTTCCATTGGGATCAAATCGTCTGGCCACATGCATGGTTGATCGGATCCTTCTCGCAGATCAGCTTCTAGATTAAAAGTTGATAACTTTAAACATGGGATAACTAGCCTGGACAATGCTATTGCCCCCGCTGGGGGTTAGCATTGTTTTTTTATGTGTTTTTTTTAAGTTATTTTTTATATAAATTTTTTAAATATTAAATAATAAAATAAATTTAGAACATCATTAAAAAACAATTTCTTAATCAGAAAGTAAAAGGAAAAAATCATTAAAAAATACTTTCTTAATCACTAGGTAAAAGAAAATATATTTTTTTATGGTTTTTTTATTTTACTTCAAGATTAAGAAAGTGTTTTTTAACAATATTATGATTTTTTTTTTAAATATTTAAAATTATTAAAAAATTTATATAAAAAAAAACTTAAAAAACACATACACACAAAAACATGAATAATGATAAGGTTACTACCCTATTACAAACCATTTACTACCTAATTAGTATTTGATTTTTTTTTTAATTTTTTATTTTACTTAATGATTAAGGAAGTGAGTATTAGTAAAATTATATTTTTTTAAAATTTTTTCTTAGTGATTAAGGATATTAAAAAAATACTTAAAAGAAAATAATAAAAAATTAAAAAAAAAAACTTGAAATGAACTTCGATAATAGATAGGTAGTAATAGGATAGTAAACCTATCACTGCTCCAAAAACATATGCTAGATCCCAACAGGAGCCCCTAGCGGAAGAAGATCTAGCATTTTCGTAACTAGCTTAGATCTAGCTAGTACTCATCTTCACATTGGATCAATCATAAGCACAGTTTGGGTCGACCGATGAGGTTCTTCGACATACTTATCTAGAGAAAAAAAAAAAAAAAAGAAAGACAGTTAGCTATTTTCTTTTTTAATTTTTTTTAACAAACAAAATGAGATTTGACTATTCTGTCGTGAGAAATATGGGATTGATAATTAATAACGCTTCTCCTGTCATTTAAAAAAACTGAACGATTTATTGTTCCATATTCATGTGGGAAGGAAGGGAGGGGGAAGATCGTCACTGCAATCGGTGCTGCGTGCAAGGGTGGGGGTGGGGAAGGCCAAAAGCCGCCGGTGAAGTTGGAGGGGTGAGGACACACTCAAAGAATTCGTGGGAGAAAGGGAGGGGGAAGATATGAAGGAGGAAAATAATTCGGGGGAGAGAGGAAGGGGAAGAAGAATGGTCTGCGTGCGGGTGCATATGTGTCTTTCCTGCACCTCATATGTGACGAATTCGTATTGGCTGATGTAAAAGCTAATAACCCACCCGACCGGCCTTGATTTTTTCCTTGTTAAAATTATCAGGTGAATAGTTTCTAGGCCATAGATGCAGCACAAAAAAGAACCAAAAAAACACACATAAAGAACACAGAAGCTGGCTCTAGCATTATTCATTACCAATGATATTGGTCATTGGTCACATTGCCCACCGCAATTTAACAAGTCTGTCACCTTATTCGTCCAACGTCACCTTATTCGTCCGAGTGGCCGACACGCCAAAACTAAGGTTCACTCAATCATGTAAACGAAAAAGAGAAGGGTAACGATACTTTACATTTCTTTTACTACTTGTTTCATATTCCTTTTTTTTTTTTTTTTTTATAATTTAAATTTAAATTAACAATTCCAAAACATAAACTTCTTGCCTAATTTAAAATAAAATAAATTTAATAAACCAACATAATTATATAATTTAATTAAAAATAGATTTAATTTTATAAAAATTACTCAAAAAGTAAAAGAAGATCAAACGAAGGTCAATGGACAATAAAAAAAAGTTGTGATTACTCATCTTTTATTCGGTGTTTATCTATGTCCATCGTCTCATTTTATTTCAAATTTTTTTTATAATTTTCCTTTCAAATAAGAATCAGACATAAAATAATTTTTAAAATCTTTTTTAATTTTAAAGATTTAAATTTTTTATATAATCATTAGAATTTTCCTATACTCAAAAAAACATAAAATACAATACAAATTTTTTAAATTTTAAAAAAATTATATTCAATATTTTTTTAACTTTATAATATATTTATTCAACTTTTTTCTCCCCTATCTCAAAATCGAATAAATTTTTTTTTGAGAAAATAATATAAGTCATTTATATAATATTATTTTTAGAAAATAAAATATTTTTAACTCAAATTTTTACTATTCGCAAATTATTTAACTATTATTTACGGAATTCATGTTGGTATTTTTTAATAAATAGTATTTACTAATAACTTTGATCATTACCAACGTTTTTTTTAAGAGGTCATTACGGTTTAATTTGTACCGTATTGTATACTAATAAATATGTATATAATGATATTAATGCAACTTATATTATAACTAGTAAATTTGGTAAATAATGTTAGGTTCAAGTCCTAGATAGCAAGTATCGCATAGGCTTTTTATAAAAAAAATAGGTCTCACTAAAAACAAATAGGCTTTCTTTACACTTTTTTTAATGTGTGGTCTACTGTTACAAAAGTACTATGTTGTGACTTATCTATTAGCATTTATACTAATCATTTCTCAAATTTGATAATATCACTTCTTTTCAGGGATTAGGATTTTTTTTTTTTTTTATAAAGAGCTAGTAGCCATACACATAGCGGCCCCATTCCAAGTTTATTAAAAAGAAGCCTCACTTATGGCGGAGGAAAACCGTGGTAACATCCTTACACTTGATGGAGAAAAAGGCTTTAATAGATTGTTTGTCAGTCTAAAATAGCACAAATAATTAGCCACAGGCAAAGCCCTTAAGTTTGTTTTTGTTCTCTGAAGATGCAACCCAACAAACCAAGTGTTCGATGTAAGCTTTTGTTCCGGCCATTCTTGTACAACTTATCACTCACAAATATTCAAGCCCAATAAGATCTTTAATCAAATCCATATTGATTTTTAACTTATCATTGTTTTGAGGAAAAATCACAGATTACCCCTGAAATTGTCACTTATTTTGTAAACTGGCAATAAAGTTAGAGAAATGATATTTGCAGTTATAGAGGGCACAAAGGTCATGCACTTATTTTTTTTAAAACAGAATGTGAGTTAATATGGAATCCACATGAAAAAATCAAGTTTTTTAATGGTAGACCTCACTCTTTTTTAAAAAAAAAGTACGCCACGCTTGCACAACTTATGACTATATATAACATTACTTATAAAGTTAATCTCCAACCAACTAATCACTTCACTTCCAAATTATATAATTAATTTAATCCCTTGTTTAAATCCTATATAATATTGTTGACTTCGAGATAATTGATAATTAAAAAAAAGTAATGTACTCATGGTATGATCTAAAAGGCCGTTGGATCTTAATGGGAGAAGGAAATTTGCAAAAAGGAGAAGTTTGAGAGATAAAGTTGGATTAGTAATTTGATGGTCACCTTGTTAAATGAGTACTGGTAGTTTGAGGAGATGATCAAGTGTAATTTCTCTATTATTTCATTTTACTATCATCTTCTACGTTCAACTTAATTATTTGGGTACTGTGCTTAATTGGCCGATATCCAAATGTGCTTTCCAACAAAGATTGGGACACACTTCTTTTATTTGTTCGGCCACTCTAAATTTTTGAGTTTGAGTAGAAACTTTAAGAGCCTTGAATCTTTTTCCATTGTCAAAATAGCTAACAAAATTATAAAAAATTGAAGAACGTAAAATTATATTGAGTGAACTTCAGTCTAAAATATGAAAAATAACAAGATACACAACATAAGTTGGTTGAAAATTCAAAAGTTAAAGCCATGCCTTAATTTTTCTATTGAAGATGCCTGATCCATAGATTGAAACAACCATGTCAACAAGAAGGCGAGACTGCATCAATGCAAATAGGATTATGGGAACACCTACCAAACCAATGATAGGAGCAACAAGCTATATTTTTCCACGCAGTATAAGTAAAAGAGCAGCTATTGTTACTTTCAAGGTTGGCTCAAATTGCCAAGAAAAAATGGTTTCTTGTAGGGGATCAAAATAGCAAGTTCTATCATGCTGTTGTTAATCAAAGAAGATCCAAAATTGTGATTTCTCAAATGAAGTTTGATGATGGTGGTGTTTTGGAGAATCGGGAAGAGGTTCATCTGGGTGTTGTTGAGTATTTCAGGGAGTCTCTTACTGAAAGTCCAATTTTGGATCAGGTGGATCTTACTCCTTTGTTGAGTTGTAGCGTTTCAATGGCAGAAAATAATGCTCTTTGTATGGCTCCCTCGGAGGAAGAGATCAAAGAAGCTCTCATTTCCATTCCAGGACACAGCAGTCCTATTCTTGATGGGTTCGGCTCAGCTTTTTTCATTGCCTACTGGGTTATTATTAAAGCTGACATTGTTGAGGCGGCAACATATTTCTTTCAAGGTGCGCCTTTGCCCAGGTATTTTTCTTCCTCTTATATTGTCTTAATTCCTAAAGTGCAAGATCCTACTAGTTTTGATAAATTCCGCCCGATTAGTCTTTGTTCGGTGGCTTATAAAATTTTCTCCAAGATCATAGTCAAACTTTTGACGCGGCTTCTTCCTGTTTTGATTTCTATGGAACAAGGTGCATTTGTACCTGGAATGAGCATTTTTTAAAATATTACTCTCACCCAAGAAATGGTTCATTCTCTCCACAGGAAGACTTGTGGGGGAAATATTATGATGAAAATTGATATGGCTAAGGCCTATGATCTGGTGGATTGGTCGTTCCTTTTGAGGGTTTTGGTTTCTCTGCTAACTTTTGCAGATTGGTGGGGGAGTGTATCTAGTCACCTTGGTTCTCGGTGATGATGCATGGGACTTATAAAAGTTTTTTCAAGTCTTCTCATGGTTTGTGTCAGTGAGATCCTTTGTCTTCTTATTTGTTTATTTTAATGGAGGAGGTGTTGACTAGGCTTTTGCGGAAAAATTTCGATGAGGGTTGCATTAAAAGTTTTTATCATCCTACGGGTGCCCCTCTTATTTCACATTTATTATATGTTGATGACCTTTTGGTCTTTGTCAATGGCAGTAAGAGTTCGGTGAAGAGGCTTATGGACACTTTGGGGACTTATGAGCATTGGTCTGGTCAAGTTATGAGCAAAGAAAAATCAGCTTTCTTTCCTTCTAAGCTGATTAATGCTTCGAGGGTGCGTAGCCTGGTGCGAGCTACATGTTTTAAGCTTGGTCAGTTTACTTTATCTTATTTGGGGGTTCCTTTGGTTTTTGGTAGAGTTACGACTCGCATTCTTGAACCCCTTGTGGAAAAAATTCAAAAGAAAGTGGCTGGTTCGAAGTTCAATTTACTCTAACAGGGGGGCGTCTTATTTTATTGCGTCATGTTTTATCTTCTATGGCGATCCATATTTTCGCTGTGATGAATGTCTGTTGGTCACTATTCAAAAAATTTACTCCATTTTGTTGACTTTCTTTTGGGGTAATGTTGGTGGTTCGCCTATATCTAAATGGAGAGCTTGGAATAAGATTTGCAAACCAACTAGTGAGGGAGGCTTGGGCATTAGAGATTTAAAAGAGGTACAACGTGCGCTTCATATGAAAATGGCTTGGCGACTCCTTTCGGTGGACAATTTATGGTCATCCTTTTTTCATGCGAAGTATATTAAGAGGAAACATGTGTCTACTGCTAGTCCGAGGGGATCAAACTTCTGGAGGGCTATGATTTCTATCTTGCCTGAGGGTTGTGAAAATGCTAAAGTGTTGGTTCGATGCGGAAATTCTTCTTTCTGGTATGATCGATGGCTAGCTTCCGGGCCTCTCTCTGATATGGTGGATATTGTCCATAATCAACATCTTAAAATTCAGGATTGTTGGTTGAATAATAATTGGGATTTTGATTTGCTAGTTAATTTGGTTGGGGATAATAGGGTTGCTATCATTGCTTCCAGTATTGTGGCTAGTAAGGAGGGGAGGATATCTTTATTTGGAAGCCTAATACTGATGGTAATTTTTCTTCTTCTAGCGCTTGGGAGATAATTCGGGTTAAGGGTGGGTCAGTGCCTTGGATGGATTGGATATGGCATAAGAGTATTTCTAAGAAGATTTCTGTTTGTACTTGGAAAGCAACATTTAAATGCCTTGCCGTTGATGTACGAGTGCAAAACAGGGGGATTGCTTTAGCGTTTAGTTGTGACTGCTGCAAGAGAAAACAGTGTGAAACATTGATCATGTGCTTTGCTCTGGGGATTTGGCCAGACAAGTTTGGGAGATTGCTAGTATAGCTTTCGAAGTTTCTTGCATGCAGGCTATCACTTGGTGGGCTCGTGTTTTGTCTTGGTTTGCTTGTACTAAAACATTGTCGATAAAAGGGTTTCTAGTTGGTTCGGTGCCATGTCTGATTACTTGGAAACTTTGGCATAGCAGGTGTAAGGCTAGGATGGAAGGAAAACCTCAAAGTGCCCAGAGTGTTTGGATGTTGTTAAGTTCTGACTTGGATATGGCATAAGAGTATTTCTAAGAAGATTTATGTTTGTACTTGGAAAGCAACATTTAAATGCCTTGCCGTTGATGTATGAGTGCAAAACAGGGGGATTGCTTTAGCGTCTAATTGTGACTGCTGCAAGAGAAAACAGTGTGAAACATTAGATCATGTGCTTTGCTCTAGGGATTTGGCTAGACAAGTTTGGGAGATTGCTAGTATAGCTTTTGGAGTTTCTTGTATGCAGACTGTCACTTGGTGGGCTCGTGTTTTGTCTTGGTTTGCTTGTGCTAAAAAATCGTCGATAAAAGGGTTTCTAGTTGGTTCGGTGCCATGTCTAATTACTTGGAAACTTTGGCATAGCAGGTGTAAGGCTATGATGGAAGGAAAACCTCAAAGTGCCCAGAGTGTTTGGATTGCTGTTAAGTTCTGACTTCATAGGCTAGCAGGCGACATTAGCAAGACAGGGACTTTGTCTTTAGTTGAGGAGTAGTTTCTTTCATCCCTTGACCTAAAGGTAGTGCCAATTTTGCTTAGGAGCCATAAGCTGGTGGCCTGGCAGAAACCACCTAAGGGGTGGTTTAAATTAAACTGTGATGATAGTTGTCGTTGTAACCCCGGGAATAGTGGTAGAGGTGGTGTGATCCGGGATGAGACAGGGAGAGTTAAGGGAGCTTTTTCGGCTTGCTTTGGAATTAGCACAAACAATGAAGCAGAAGTGAGGGCAGGTAGAGAAGGTATTGCTCTTTGTAAAAAGCTTAACTTTGTAAACATTATTATTGAGAGTGACTCCAAGTTGGTTGTGGATTGGCTCCGCAGAGGAAAGTGCACTATTTGGTATTTATAGGATTTTTGGGAGGAATTGCTAAAAGATCTTGTGGGGCTTAATGTTTTAGTTTTACATCAATTTCGTGAGAGTAATTAAGCCACAGATCTTCTAGCCCATCAGGTTGAAGATGGGCGTAATATCTGTTATGAGGATGATCGGGACTTACCACGCCTTTTGAAAGGTATCATTCGCCTCGACAAACTAGGTCTTCCACGTATTCATCTCTAGCCTTTTGGTTTCATTTGAATGTTTGTGTGTACTAACTTTGTTTTGTAGGTTGTTTAGGTTTTTATGCCTTTGCAGTGTATTTTTGGGTGTTTCCTTGGTTTTTTTTTTCTTTTTTTTTTTCAATGTTTTGATGCTTGCGTTGAGGTTTTTTTTATATATATTTGTAACTCTCAGGTATTGGGCAATGTAACCACAGTTTTCCTTTGCCATAAGTGAGGGTAATCAATAAACTTAGAGTACCGTCCTTTATTTTTTTTTAAAGTAAAAGAGCAGCAGAAAAAGCTATCATCATAGTTGTAATAGAGAAGAAGAGGGTGAAAAGGCCTATTATCATCCTTTTAGATAAGGATGTAAGAAAGTCTTTTTCTGCATAACGTGCAGTGAGAATTTCCAAAAATGTCAATACCAAAGTTGAGGAAGAAGACTGCATGGTATTAGTTACCATAAAGATCTTAAACAATTTGTTATCCATAAGGATTGGCAAGCCTGTATTTTGGTTATTACCACCGGGAATAGTAAATGCCACTGCAAACGTAATGGTAATAACTAGAGCGCCAACCACTGTAGAAGAAGTTGTTGTGCCTTTCATCCATTTCTCTCCCCTTTCTTTCAATTTTTGGTAAGTCACATTGAACAATTGTTTAGGAGTCAACCCATCTTTGTTTAAACGTTCCTTAAAACTGAGAGGGCAAATGCGTTCCACCTCTTGCATTTATTAAATAAAATATTAGGAAAAAATCACAACTAGAATATTGCAAAAGAATTCTCCATCAATATTCAACACACTACAAGAAAAAGGCCCTTTTGTGGCGATTTTGTAGTTGAGGGAAATAAAATCACCAAAAAAAGCCTTTAATTCCAGCGATTTTGATGTCGCCGCAGACTTTTAATATCAAATTTTGAAACTGGTCTTTTGCATCAATTTTTAACTCTTTGAGACGAAAAAATGCACTGCAAAAAGTGAAAAACTTGTCGTAGCGATTTTTGTCTATCGCTGAAATTGATCAGAAGTGGCGCTTAATTTCGTCGAAAATGCAGCGAATTTAAACCGAAATTGATTAAATGCAACGATTATTGGAGATATTTGCGACGATTTTAAACTCTAGAAAAAACCATTTTTTCTTGTTTGTACAAACTGAGACTATCATCGAGATTTCTCTGTAATTCTTCTCCCTGGCTTTTTTGTGCACAATCATTTGAATCTTTTGAATTTTTGAGTCTTGATTTTTGATTTTTATACAATCATATTTTAAATTGAGGATATATTTTTATAAGTTATTTTATAAAAATATTTTCTCCTCATTTAAAATAGGATTATGCAAAATATTGTAAAAAATCATATGTATATTATTTTTCTCTTCCAATTTGTAGTTTTTTTCAAATTTAATCATATTTCCATAATGAAAATCTGAGAGTGAGAATTTTAGCTTTCTTATAATCAAGAATCCAATTATCAGTAATCTCGCAACACCAACAAACATAGAATGCAAAACAAAGTTATTCTATATATAAATATAATACTTCCAGATCAGTCCTTGAAGTTTCTAATTAACATGATTCCATAGTAGAGTTCTTAAAATCACTGTTTTGAGGTTAAATGATACAGATTTTTCCACCCCACATTTCTACATTTCAGACACAAAGAATCGAAAAAAGAAAAGAAAACGTTTTTAAAGATAGCAGCAAATTAACGCTATCATGGTAATTTCTATACCTAGTACCTACCAACGATCCCAACTAATTCAAAATTGTATTTATAAGTTGTCTAAAAATTGATTTTTCTTTTTTAATTTCTTGTACAAAAATACGACAGATCTAAACATATATTAACTTTTTCATCACTATATTCAACAAGAATCACATAAAAGTTGAAAGATAAAACATGTAGTTCTTTATTTATTTAGTACTTGAATAAAAAAATTAGGAGATGATGAATGAGTATTTTATATTAACTTTGTGGTTGTCATGCATAAACTACTACATTTGTCATATGCTTATAACTTAATGGTCTTTATCTTCTTCGTATATGATGCAAAAAAATGTTGACAATTGAAGTTAATTACATAAATTACATATATATTGAACCTATTTATATTCATATAATATTTTTTTATTAAAACTAGTCAATAAATTTATATTTTATACTCTTTTATTAATGATATAAAATGCTCGAATTGCATTATATAGATTTTTAATACTTTTATCAACATTAAAATAACCGATTCAAAATTGTCATGAATCATCAATTCAATTTGCTGAATGGTCCAATTCATTAAATCAGTCCTTATCCAATTCTAAACCCGAGTCCGATTTTTCAAGCCTTGGCTCAAGGTGACTTCTTGCCTAAAATTGGAAGTTTTTGAAACCTAGTACCCTGGTTCTATTGTTGTTCTCCTTTCTCTCNCTAAATCAGTCCTTATCCGATTCTGAACCCGAGTCCGATTTTTCAAGCCTTGGCTCAAGGTGACTTCTTGCCTAAAATTGGAAGTTTTTGAAACCTAGTACCCTGGTTCTATTGTTGTTCTAGTTTCTCTCTTTGAAAATCTATATCTTGATCAGTTTAAAGAGTGTATAGCCCACAACGAAATAATAAAGGAGGGAGAGATGGATGGAGCTGACCTTAAACCATTGAACTTCTCTTTGCATTTGCAAAGCTGCATCTCTTATGCACCTCTTATGTGATCGATAGGAGCATGCATGTTCTGTTAAAATCCTTGCCATATGCAATATGGTCTTTCTTGAGACATCTTCCACAGTGAGTAGAACATTATTCTTCTGTTTTAAGCTGTATATAAGGCTGAAGATCCTATGTTGACGATATAGGATGGCACATTGGAATATGCTCCTTCTATGATCAGTGACATCACCGATCAACAAAAGATCTGAATTTGCTTTGAGTATATGATAAATAAATTCAAAGTTCCCTCTGCTGATAGCACTGAAGATTACTGGCCCAATAATCTCATATCGATTGTTTGGACTTTTTTAAGTTGGAATCGCTTCACACATACGAGACAGAAGTTGTATTGGAGACACACCAACTTTATTTCATATAAACGCTTGAATCCTATATAATTAATTTGGAATTACGAAACATTAATGCATGCGGGTTAATTTATAAGTTGGATGAAACAATAAATGATGATCAAGAATAAAAGTTCTAAAAAACATTATTCAAAAAATTATATGGATGCAATTAATATTCTACCCAAGAGGTTCAAGAGACTTGAAACTAGTTGGCGCCATAGATCAGCTCCCACTGCAAATTATGTTCAAACGGAGAATAAAAAACCAAAACTTGCTCATCAATTAGATGAAAATATTTATTATAACTAAATGGAGAATAAAAAAGTAATCTAATTTGTTTCTTCGTTGACACCGTTAGGATCGAGTAAAAATATTCGAGGCAAAGAAATTAAGTTTAGGCATTAACGTACGTACGTACCTGATCCGATAGTTTTTACTAATTGACCATTTTGATTAATGTTCAAACGGACTTGATCAGTAGCACCAGCACTTGAATTAATGTCATGTATACCTTCCCCAACCAAAAAGAGAAGAAGCTATTATTCCGTTGAGTTGAAACAAGAGAATTAGTAAATAAGTATCTGATACACAAAGTTTGCATTTTCTCGCGGCTGGATATATATTATTTTATATTAGAGACGTGCGACCCAGAAGTCCCACATTGAGACTATGTGATTTCCTCTTAAGACTATGTGATTTCCTCTTATAATATTGTTAAATACTTTAAAAGTATTTTTATTATAAAGGAAAAAATAATAACATAAAATAATAAATATGAAAGTTATTTGAGTTAATACAAGTACAATTGAGATTTATACTGATTGTATCATTTAATAATTAATCATAAATTTGTGTTCACAAATAATTCGTTTAATAAATGAATCAAGTAGAACTTGGGTCTGATTAAACTGATTTCTAACGGCTTGTCGAATAGAGTTGTTTACTCGCTGGCTTAGTTGGGAGAGAGTTCAATATTATGTTATCACCATGAATTAGATGCCATCCTTTGAAACTATTAAGATGAAATCTTGTTATACCTAAAAGGCTTCTTAATTACAATATGAAATTTATTTATAAAAAAAAAATTATAATTAGATGAAAACTTTTAAAGCTAGGACGTTTCTGTGGAAGCGAAAGGGCTCATAAAAGGTATGTTTGGATCGAAAAGTGTATTGAGATATGCTTCTATCATATATAGTGTGAAAAAGTATGTTTAGATAGACAAGTGTTTTGAGATATGTTTGGAGGGACAAGTTTTTGTGAAAGCTTAATTAGATGCCATCCTTGACTTAACTAGAAGAGAATGTGGAATACATTGCCTGTGGATAAAGTATTGGGTATGTTTATAATCAAGGAATGAACAATTCTCTATTGTTGAACCGGCTATATGAGATGAGTTAGATCTATGACTACTTTTGAGTCAAAATTAAAGTCTTGAATTCAGTTTTGGCGACTATGCCAAAAACAAATGTACCAACAAAATGGCTAGCAAATATAATCCTAATTTGTTAAAATTATCATGACTGCTTCAGCAGGTGAGCAATTTATAGGCCATAGATGCAGCACAAATCCGTTTTACAGAAATACTTGCAGGAGAACCGTAAACGATTTTTCGGTAAAAACAAACGAAACCCGGAGATGATAACACACATGAAATCAACCAAACCGAAATGGAAAAGTGGTGTCCTGTATTTATTTATTTTTCACTTGTTTTCTTGCATTTCCTCCTTTAGATTTGCTCTACCAATGAGTTTCTGGTGCGGTGAGAACGAGAGACCTGCTAAAGTTGTGTGAAAATGAGAGAAACCAAGTGGAGAGAGATGTATCGGCCACCTCTCAGAGACTGAATCCAAATTAGGGTTGCGGCGATGCTTGGTAATGAACATAGAATCAGCAGAAATGAAGAAGCAATCATGGTTGTAGAGTACCGCTGCACATTCCTTTTGAAAAAAGTGAATAAATACTGAATTAAAAAAATTAATTTTTTAATAATAAACTCTATTATTTTTTAAAATGAGTGTGCAGTACTTGCATAATTCATAACTATACATAACATTACTCTATATAATACCCAACAATGGGAGGTTGAGGTGTTATAGACACCCTATTTACATCCAGTGCAAAGGAAAACTCTAGATTCTCTGATATTTTGCACCCTCTCTTCTTCAAATGGACATTGGACACCATTGGGGACCAAATAGTAAACCTATTTCATAAACTAGAAGCTCCGACTTTCTCCACGTCGAAGAATCTCATGAGTCATCTAGGCATTATTGGCAACTCACAATTCTGTGTCTCATGTTTCACCGGTTTCCTTTAGCAATTG
>QEOT01122993.1:0-42333 GCA_003123785.1 Pterocarya stenoptera
ACATGCATCTCTTGCAAGCACATGGAGTTGCCTACCAATACAAAGATACTATGTAATATTTAATTAAAATTTAATTAATTTTGAGCTATAAAGTTTAATACCTTTATAAAAGTAACTAAGTTAACAAACCTAGCTAATAGATACAAAAGATTAGTAGAGTATATATTCACAATTATTTGCCATAAAGTCCATATTTTGAGGGAATGACACTCATCTCCACTCAAATTTACATAGATGTAAATTAGATTTAAGTACATACAATAGATCTATTGCACCTTCTAGATCTTTTCTTCTCTTAAGATGCATTCCAACTTGCGAGCTTAATATTCACTTATTCACTCTGTAATTAATGTAAACATAAAATTTTGGTCATTGTAATATAAAAATATGTTATGAATCCATAAGACATGCCTAGATGCCACAACATTTTAAGACCTTGATGTAGGAATTGGAAAAATAGACTAGCAGAAATATAACAGTTCTTTAATTTATTTGATGGCAAAATTATGTAGAATCTAATAAGATATTTTTATAGGTATTGCTCCATGCACAATATTACCAATTTAAACCTTCTACACAAACAACCAAGTTTCAGATAAGAATTCTATGATTAAAGTATAATAATTTGATGTGATTTCTGTTATGCAAGCTCAATTTTGGTCCTAGAAACATACAAAAGTCAAGGTTCGTTTATAATTTGATTGAAGTTTTTTCACATTGCCATTCTTCTAGGTAATAATGAGATCATCCTCTAATTTGTCAATACGACAATCATTGTCAATAAAAATATGGTTAGCATCATAATAAGATATAAGGTATAATATAGTTAACTCATTAACTGCATATGGTTTTTCATCATCTTGATACAATTGATTACCAAGCCATTATTATTTTGATTAACTAGACAATAAAAGTTGACATCATCTTCCTCTTGATATGCATTACCATTGGTGGAGTATTCACCATCATCCTCAACCATTGGGATTAGTGGAATGTCGTACACATTTCGATTGGTTATCTTCTGTACCACTTGCCAATTCTTTACCAAGTTTGGATCTTTGAAGTAAAACATGTGAGCACTAACACCCAAGGGCGAAGGCTGGTCCTGATACCATTTTCTAAATGTATTCACACTTGTTAGATGGTCATTTACATGTACGCCTCGCTTCTGATCACCAACGTCCCACCAATAGCATTTAAAAAAGTATACAAGATGCCATCCCATGTAGCATAATTTCAAAATATCAGTTGATACACTGTAGAACTCAATTAACAATCTCGCTATTTTGAGTGCATCAGTGTTGTTCACGATTCTTTGAGTGGAACCTAATTTCATTTATTATGCATCCATCGTATGACCCAACCCATGAATCTGGTCTACATGCTAGAATATAAATTTCATCAGTAACTTCACCCAAATTCAAAAAGTGCAATTCTCAAATCTATTGGTAGCATTGAACACAATTCTTAGATTAGAAATGGTAATAAATATATTTTTAGTAGAGAAAAAAGTATCAATTTCATGTTTGTACTAAGATAATTTACATGACCCTTGAACTAGTTGTGAAATTCAGGTTAGTGCCTATCATCAACGTTGTTTGTGCTTTCTTATTTAATATTGTTATAGTGTTGACTACATGCATAGAAGATTAGTAGTATTGAATGATTTGCAACTTTAGAAAATGAAATTTTGATGATGAAAAGTTTGATGGTAGCGTACTATACTTACACTAGAAGTGTTCAATTTCAAGATAATTGTTGAGCATATACCACTAGGCTTTTACAAATAGTGTATCATCTAGTATTTGAGGGGTTAGCAAACCCGACAAATGAATCTTGTGCGAGAAAACAAACAAATCTTATGCTTCATAGTCTTGACCTGCATCAACACTTCGTTATTGTCAATTAAATGTTGGCTTAATTTCATGGAGATACATCGAAAAAGATGTAAGACACTTCACATGAACATAGACCTTGACAATTTAGCCTTCCAAATAGGCCTTATTTCAACAAACGTGTAAGATCTCCTAGATATATTTCAAAGGGAAACATCTACTTATATTGCACCAGTCTTGTCGAAAATGACTTTTTTTGTAAATAAATGAGGAGATACACCATTATATCAAAGAAGGCATGTGTGAATATCGTTTATAGTTTACAAAAAATAATGAAGATGTTAGTTTAAAGCTGATGCAGGTTATCAATGTTTAAATCCCGTGCACACAATTCTATGAAGAAAGTATTTAACTCGGTCAAGGCTTCTCAAACATCAAGTGTAAAGTATCTACCAATCACAACTAGGATCAGTCTTTACATGAGAATCATGACTTTTCACACCTAGGATCTTGCATTCACTAACATTAACAAATCAAGCAATATTTGAAGTGAAACCATATGAAAACTTAACAGTGATAAACACCTGTATAAAAATCTCTTTTCATGTTGATTTAACATGTAACATGCAAGCCTTGTGAAATAATGATATTATTATATTTTAAATGTAATTTTTTCCTTATGTCAAGATTGGCTTAATCCCTATATACATTGGTTGTATCTTTTTTTTTTTTTTCTCATCATTATTCATCAAGTTCCTAAGATGTTATTGCAATTATTCTTCTTAATATACATGACGTCTTTGTTATATCTCAATTTCAAGCATGGCCAATAAGGTTGCTTAAGAAGTATACTATTTTTGTTCCAATTTAACGTATTGGTTGTGCGTTTCCTTTTCCTTGAAACTTTGCCAAAATGTACACTTGTCTCTTCTTTTAATTATACCATAATAGACTGTACTGACAAATGTATAGGTAGCTCTCGATGATCTTTTTTACCATTAAAAGCACCATTTCTTGTTCTCCACTTAAATCTGTATCAACATTGTAGGTAATCTATGCCAACTTTCTCTTTGTGTTTCATATAAAAAGATTAGCATATGCTGGAAAACTATTGATGGTCTAAAGTAATGTTGCATGTAATTGAAACCAATGTAATGCGGATGCATCATATGTATGAACATAATTTGCCCACAATGTTTTCAATTCGTTGATTAAAGGATGCAAATAGACGTCGATATCATTACTTGATACTTTTAATTAGGAATTAGTAACGATAGCGCGAAACATAAATATTTCATGCATGACCATGTGGGCAAGTTGTAAGGCACGAGTATCACCAACCATATGATATGCTATAAAGTTTTACTTATATTGTTAAATGGATTCAAACTAGCACTTGTTAAACCAAGTCTCACATTACAAGAATCTTCTGCAAACTAATGATTTTACCAATCAAAATCTTTCAACATCTTGAAATCTCCAGGATGCCTCATGACATTGGTAGGGTGACGTGTTCATCTGCATGCCATCTAATTCCTTTAACAATCTTCTTTGTGACAAATAGTCTTTGCAACTTGGCTTTAAAGGAAAATATTTCAACACTTTTTGTAGTATTTTTTTTATGCTTATTAGTGCTTGACACCGACCAAAGTTTGTATTTAGGACACTTATCTTTGTCAAAATGTTCATTCCAAAATAATACAATCGTTCAGACAAGCATCTATTTTCGTGTAACTAAAATCAATGCCACATTCCAAGTGGCATACCTCGTTACATGAGTGTGGGAGAAGAGCATCAAGAAATGCATATTTCAAGAGTTTGATATTCATTTTAAATGATTTTACACTCTAACACCAACAATCTTGATATCAAATAACTTTACTATAAATTATAATTTTGAAAATTTCACACATAATGACTAAAGTGGACATCTAGGGGTGACAATATATGACTCGACCTGTTAACCCAACATGAACCCAACACGATAATAAATGATTTGAGTTTAGTCTTAACGAGTTCAGGTCAAAACGGGGTGACCCGTTAAGACACGATTGCTTAACGGGTTGACAATGGGTCAACCTATTTTGACCTGTTATGACTCATTAAGAAAGTTAAAGTTACAATATACTTTTATACCTAAAAGTAAAATTATTGGGATTTTAATTTCGATATTTTTATTGTTTGGATTATAATGTTGGACTTGTAGTTTAGTTTTATATATATATATTTTTTATAGATATTGTGATTTTAATATTTATATAAAATTTTACTAAACTTAATTAGGTCAAACATGTTAATTTTGGGTCTGTTCAACCCATTTACATAAACGGGTTAAAAAGGATCGAGTCGGGTCGTGTTAACCTATTTCGTAATATTCATTAATAGATCAAAACGGGTTGACAAGACACGATCTGTTATGTTAATGGGTCGTGGTAGGATTTGAGATTTTGACACGTAAGTTTAATGGGTTGTGTTTGGGTTGACCCATATAGTATAATATATACCTTGGCATGACACAAACACAATCCGTTAATATGATTTGACACCCCTATGTGACATCATGCATCTTCTAACAATCTTTTAAAATTTACTTTTAAAGAATAATACCCTTTTGTCTCACCATTTGTAAGTCTTTGAAAACCTTCCGAAT
This sequence comes from Pterocarya stenoptera, assembly GCA_003123785.1. Classification (NCBI taxonomy): domain Eukaryota; kingdom Viridiplantae; phylum Streptophyta; class Magnoliopsida; order Fagales; family Juglandaceae; genus Pterocarya; species Pterocarya stenoptera. Next base: position 4,486 of record QEOT01122993.1, read on the forward strand.
GATCCATGGAGCTCTAATCCAAATGTTATCCACCATCTCATCCATATTATCAATATACTCACCAAAAAGTTTGTATCATTACCATCATCTAAGGAATTAACATTGAAATATTCTTCTTTGCATTGAAATATCCAGGCCTTATAAGAAGGATCAATCCCTATAATAAATAAATGATTCTCAACCACATTTATTTGTGGAAGAATATAATGCGACATCTCCAACAGGGACACCTAATGTCAATGCCTCTAGGTGTATGGGCTCTTAACCATAGTCATGCAATGGTTAACCCTTTCACCATATTCTTTGGATCTAAAACTATTTTTAATATGTATCCACATTGTGACGCCCCGACTCCCACGTTTAAAACAACACGGGAATCGTAACGTCAGGATGATGACAACACAGGTCACGCATCTCAACGACAAGTGTTCAAGTGTGTGCAACACGTAAAGTGTACAACAAAACGCAGCGGATAATTTAAATTAGTCAACAAGTACCAGAATTTACTTAATACAAATATATAAAATAAAAAGCCGTTAAAAGTTATAAAGTTATCCCACATAATATAGGAAAAGTCAAATACATACACGAGTGATAAACAAATCCCATAATCCAAAACAAAAGCAGCCACATGTCACCTCCTCCAGGGAGCTGATCTTTCAAGTTCCACATCTTCATCTGCACCAAAATCTACTTTACCATAAAATGTTATCGCAAGTAAGCAATAAGCCAAACAACCCAAGATAAAAGCGCATTAATGCGACCAACATGCATGCATATGATGAAATATGCCTTAGCCTCAAAACATCAATTTTCCCACAAATGAATATTTTCCAACACAAGCCAAAATTTCATTTTGGCCCAAAAACAATAATCCAATCTTTTCCCATAAAATGATTCGCGTAAAAACATTTATAGGACACTGTAGGCAGGATCACATGCGAGACTCTACCACCATCTCTACCGAATGTACCATAGGCGGGACTACACTACCATCCCTATTGCATGCTCCGTAGACGGGAATCACAGGTGGGATTCTATCACCATCCGTGCTTACCACTATCCCTACAGTTCATTTCCACACAAGGGGTATCCATTAGAGCACTGTAGGCGAAAATTACAGGCAGGACAACACCACCATCCCTATAGTCTCTTTTCATTTTTCACACATGAAAATTCAGTTTTCAATAAATCCATAAACTTGAATGCAATTACAAGAAAACTCAGTTTTCATTTACAAACATGAACATGCGTGCACATGTAATGTACCAGACCAACATTAATACCCAACAACCAACCAAACATAACACAATCCAATCACACAACCGACCAGTATACAGTAAATGAGTGTTAGTGTAAAAATACATTTAAATCTCAAAAGTTATTTGAAAAAATACTTACAGTGTTGTATAATAATTTCTGAATGATCACGGAGATGCAAGAAGTTGCGGCACAGCAACGAAACAGTCCAAAATGCACTGTGGCTGTCGATCTAAAAAATTCACTTTGAAACAAGATCAAACCAAGACTCGAAATTGATAGGGTAGGGCGTAGGGAGGTCGATGAAGCTAATGGTAATGGCTTTTGGCCGTGGGTGGCGGCGTAGGAGGCAGTTTAAGGCAAAAAAGGGTGAAATCGGAGATGTAGGTAATGGGACTTCATCGGTGATGGATCGGAGTTGGGGTTGGGTCTATTGGGTTGCTAGGAGGTCGAGGAAAAAGTGGTGAAGATATGATGGCCAATGGCGGTGTGAGGGCTGTGGGCGAGCACAAGAGGTGCCGCGGCTTTGAGGTGAGCGTGGGGGCTATTGCCGGTGAGGGAGGGGTTGAGATTGGAGGTGTGGGGTCACCGACTGGTGGGGAAGGAGGTGGAAGGGGTGGTGTCGCCGGACGGTGGAACACGGCAGCACTAGGTGGACGGGACGACACAGCACACGGGGAAGGGGAGAGAGAATTGTTGCGCATGGGAGAGAAGACTGAAGGAGAAAAGAAAAAGGATAAAAGAAAAAGAGAAAAAAGGAAAAAGAAAAATGAATGAAAAAAATGAGGTCCAATTCTCAAATCTTGAGTCACAAAAATGATTCAACGAAAATTATTTTAAAACTGTAAACTAAATAAAATAATTCAAATGCAGTGAAAGGATTAAATAAAATAATAAAAATTTTAAAACCCATAAACAAACTAATTTAAATTAAAGATTAATTAAAATGCCAAAACAATATTAATAATAATAAAAAGCATAACAAATAATTCCCACAAATAATTAAAATAATCATTCAATGAAAATAGATTAAAATACGGGGTATTACACACAACTTGTCCATCTGAATGTCAATGCTATAAAAGTGTGAAATTTACATTCATATGCTAAAGAAAAAATTTTTAAAACAAACACCATAAGTAAATATAAAATTACCAAAAATAATGCACATTTTACTGTTTTGCCGCCAAAGTGTGTAGTTACTAAATGCAAAATCTCAATCATTCAAAGTCATTGACTTCTAAATATTACTAGCCTTAACTAGCATGCCATAAGTATATGTCACATCTCCACAACAAAGTTTCGAATATGACTTAATCGCCCAATTGAGAAAAATAGATTCTACCAACATCATCTGATTAAATGGTTTTTTTTTTCAAGTTCTTTACCAAATCAATATCCTATATAGTCAGGCAATAAAAATACAATATTTCAACCATTGTGAAATAAATACAGCTAATACAATTGAATACTTCAAAGGTTGTTCCCTTAATTAATTTTCTTATGAAATTGGAACACAAATTTCAAAAGCTTCATTTGAATCTTGATTTAAAACAGGAGTTATCTAAGTAACTTGGAGATGAGTTGCAAATTGAAATATTTATGTATATACATATAACTAAAAGTAAAATCAATAATATGAGACTAAAAAATGAGTAATACATGATTAATTTTAAACATACCATTTAACAGTGGTATTAAACTTGAAGAGCACAAAAGGTTTTTTTTTTTTTTTTCTTCCCAAAAGTATGCCCAACAAAATTAGAAATCTAAAAATATGTGAGAAAACAAAACTTTCCAATATTCGAAGACAAACTACTTGACTCTTCTGCATATAACAAAAATATCGATATTGAAGATTAATTTTGAAGTATCACCACTTGAATCTCATCTCCTACATAGGAAAACTAAAAGATGATTCTTTCTTTCTCATACACCTAAATTATTTATTACAAAACCAAACAAGATGAATAAGCCACCTCAAACACAGAGTATCCCAATAAGATGTATAAGGGTTAGTGGGCTTGAAATTTGTAGAAATTATGTAAAAAACGAACCCATTCCCTTGGAAATTTAAGTAAACCCAAATTAAGCCTAACCTCAAATTATCTAAATATTTCAAAGACAAGAATGCATAAACTATCTGTTAAGGAAATGAAAGAAAGCATAAATGTTTTGCTTTACCTTCTGATTCTTTAGGACTAAGCTTGGGGGCCTGTTTGTGGGGAAGCATTTTGGAAATGTTGCAACGAATAACACTGCTATATATAGTCTAGTACTGATTGGGATGCGTTCTCCTTGTTGGCAGGTAACAGAAAATAATAGCTTAGCCTTTGGTATCGAGTAATCAAAGACGAAAAAGAAGACCTGAGATTTCTTCCTACTTGAAATTTTTCATGCATTGGAGATTTGACCTTGGATCATTGAGACCCATCAACATGGCATTCAAGACTTAAAAACTTCATGTTATGAGTTAGATTAGTTGAGAAAGGGAATGACAGGACATGGTGAGAAGCAGATTGTTTGAGAAAGTAGAGAGAGTGAGATGAAGATAATTCTAGGGTTTACAAAATCATCATTAATTATGAGTCTTCTATTCACAAAAATATGACTTTTGGGGTCGTAAATAATTGAATGAGCATTTGCAATGAAAAAAGGTTGGCTTAAACGTGATTTTTATCCTTACAAATAACCCCATATCTCATTTCCTACGAATAAAGAAGTTGTCCCTAATGTAAGCTAGTTGTGACCAGACAATTTTGTCGCTAATGAATGCATATCTCATCGAAAATGATTATTATTGAAAAAATTTCTCTGATGATTAGGCGATTGTTGGAAAAAAATCTTTAGTTGTCACAAGTTCTAACTCGTCACAAATAAATTGGTCAAATATTATTGTTTCAGACCATTTTTTCTTGATGACATGAATTTGGTAGGAAAAAGTCCTTATTTGCCACCAAATTAAATTCGCAGAAAAAATTCTTTCGCAAAAACCGCTATTTATTGTAAGATATCCAGCATGCAAGGCCTGTGAACAAGAGAGTTTAAGTCATAACTTCATTTTTGAACTAGTTTTAAAGTTTGGGGTTCACTTTTGATCAACCCTTACTAAGTTTGACTATTCTCCTATCTTTCATTTAGCTTGGATTGAAGAGTTGACGCTCGTTCATACCCTGTAGGATCATGATCCAAAACTAGTTTGTTTGTGTTTTTTTTTTTTAATGCATTTGTGGGAGAATGATTCTAGCATTGTCTTTTTTAATTCCTTGTGTGAGAATGACTTGAGCGTGATCTCTTGGTGCTTAGCTAGAACATGACCTCGGCTAGGTCTTTGGTGCTTAGGGTGAGCATGTGTCAAGGAAACTCCGATCCATTCTAGGCAAGGTGGTTAAACACCACTTATCCTTCCTCATCCAAGCAGCATTATTCCATTATTTTTGAAAGAAAAATTAAAGTTTCGTTTGTTTATGTAGTTCAGATGAGATTAGATGAGGTATTTTGAATAGTAGTGAAAATTTTGAGTTAAGATCAGATGAGATGAAATGAGATGGTTTGTAAAAAAATATGTGTTTAGATAGTGAGATTAGATGAAGTAGTTTTTACTTTTTGAGATTTAATAAAGGGGTGGACCTCACAATAATTGAAAATCATTTAATAATTATTGAGTAATAGTTATGGATATATTAATAAAAAGTAATATTTATAAGTAATTTAAATCCCAAAATATTCATTTTTGTTATTGGCCGAAATTACTTATATTCCCAAAAATTAAAATTTCTTTGTTAAAAGATATTATTCTAATTATGACCTATTTATTTTTCTATATATAGGAAATTCTAAATTTTTTATTCTAATTATAAATTTGAATAATTTTGATTATTGTAATAGATAATTATATGTATTAAAAGTATGCTAGATATTTTTCGAAAATGGGAAGGAAAAAAATTTAAAATGGTATTGGGAAATGGCAAGTGGTGTGCACGTTCCGTCCCAAAAATTTATGTATTAAGAGGACGATTGCAGGTCAAGACTCAAGACGGTGCTTGTACATTGTTCACTCACTTTTTACTATGTATGTATTGTTAGCAGTAATTGCATTTATTGAAAACAGATTGAGATCATGAAGATACAATTGTATATTGAGTGGTGCTACATCCCCCGCTGGGGCTCCCGCTGGGAGTCCCGCTGGGGGTGTTGCAGCACAATTTTTATGTGTTTTTAAGTTTTTTTTTTTGTTTATATAATTTTTTTAATAATTTTAAATATTTTAAAAAAAATATAAAAAATTCATAATATTATTAAAAAACATTTTCTTAATCATGAAGTAAAATTACTTCATGTTTAAGAAAGTATTTTTTTATAATTTTTTATTTTACTTCATAATTAAGAAAGTATTTTTTAATAATATTATAAATTTTTTTATTTTTTTAAAAATATTTAAAATTATTAAAAAAATTATATAAACAAAAAAAACTTAAAAACACATACAAAAATGTGCTGAACACCCCCAGCGGGACTCCCAGCGGGAGCCCCAGCGGGGGATGTATCATTTCCCTTGTATATTTCACCGTTTGGATAGACAGATCAAATCAACCGTACAGTTCAGATGAGATAGTTTGTATCTGGACATCCAAATCGGACCAAAAAGTCAATCCATTTGGAAAATAGCTAAAGCATATATTCGAATTGTTTCCAAGTGTGATCATTGATTTTTGTTCATAGCATGTAATAGGTAACGTTAACATATAATATCAATGATTAAATTAACTATTTTTTTTTTTTAAATTTTAAGAACAAATGATGATACGAGAGTTTACTCAAATTCACACTGGTAAAAAGCAAAGCGTCCATAATAATAATAAAAAAAATTCTGATTGAGAGAGATTCAATGAAAAATCAAATAGAATAAAAATAAACTCAGCCCAAAAATAAGCCCAATCATTTAACCCAAATCAACCCCAGCTGAAAAATAGAGGCCCAAACCGTCAAGGCTAGCTAGCACGTCGGGATCAAATGGTCGATGAGGCCGATTTTAACATGAAAAATGACATTCACAATCTCATTTCAATTGAGTTAATTATAATATGCTAACAAAAGCTTTTTCTTATTTATGATGTGAAACATTTTTTTTTCCTATTTTCTTACTAACAATATGATATGAATGTCGCTTTTTTGTCTCCTACAATATATTTTTCTTGTCTTATATGATCCTAAAAGCATTGTCCATAATCTTTAGTCACATGCATTATAAATAGTCGTATCTATTTTCTAATGGGGTTGAGATCAAGATCGAGATATAATTATTTTTACAACTTTATTATTAATGTAAGGAATGACATTCATATCATTGTTTCTTAATGGAATGTGCCACATCTACTGTTGGAGTTATATGAGTAAATATATATCGAGAGGGTTCAAACTCCGCAATTGAAAAATAGTGGGTTTCATATGAAAAATCTCTCTTTTAATGTGGGTCCCAAATTGTTTTAAAAAGAATAAGTGATACTTAATATTCTAGAGCTATTCAAATAATTTTCGAAACTATACCTTACATTTTTTAATTTTGAAAAATTCTATTTGTAAGCTGAATACATTTAGTAAAGTCCTTATATGACATAATTTAATTTGAAATATAAATTTTAAAATTTGAATCTTACAAATTAAATCTTATAATTTAATTGATAATAATGGTTTACTCTACACATCGACTTGAGAATATAATAACCCTTGAATTTTTATTTATAACATATTAATTTGAAAACTCAATATAATAAATTAGAAAATGCTAGATGTACTTAATTAAAAAACACTTACCAAAAATTCACTTGGCCATATATCAGTTGTTAATATGCTGAAAACCATATAATTTCAAATTTTAGAAAAAAATGAGTTCTGTTATATACAACTATTTTTACGTACTCTTTACACATTCCACTGATGTGATTGATCAAAATAATTATTTTATATTAAAAAAATATAATGTAGCCAATCATATTAGTAGAGTATGTAAGAAGTACGCAAAAATAACTACACATAAAATTTTTAAAAAAACAATTGACAAAATAAATCTTATAAATAAAATTATAAATACATATTTTGTTTCCAGAAGGAAATAGCTTGGTCAGAAACATAAAAAACAGTCAAACCAAAAGCCTTTCTAAAAAATTGACAGCTGTGGGATTTGAACCCACGCCCTTTCGGACCAGAGCCTAAATCTGGCGCCTTAGACCACTCGGCCAAACTGTCGAATAGTTTCTCTTTTCTTCTAAATACACTTAATTAACAACATCTCTATTTGCTGTGATTTTATGGAAGTTAGGGCAGAAAGGTATGTAGACTTTGATTGATCGTGATGACCCTGATGGAGTTGTGTCACTATAAACGATCCAAGAAGTTGTCTTTGATTTGTTTGATTGATTTTTCATGTGATCGGTTATGAGCTATTTGCAAAAGTTTATCATTGTACGAATAATATGCTAACAGTTTTCATCATAAATTTCCCATCAGTAAGATTATGTTTGGAGGATGGGATGAGAATTTTGTATTTTGTTTTAAAGTTTAAAATATTATTTTTTAGTTTTGAGATTTGAAAAAATTAAATTAGAATTTGAAAAAGTTATATTGGGATTTGAAAAAGTTGAATTATTTATTATATTTTGTATGAGGATTTGAAAAAGTGTAAAGATGAGATGAGATGAAGATGAAAATTTTAAGAAAAATTTGTTTTCCAAACATAATCTAAATCAGTCAGTTACTACTACAGCATATTCTTCGACGACATGATCTAATCAGAAAAATTAAAGAGATATTTCTGGTTTTTATGGCCATCTTCTCAACTCATTTAATTTTATTAAATTATTATAATTTTTTTAAATTCTAAAATAAAAATAATATTAAAAAAATATATTCTAATAATATTTTATACTTTTAACTTTAGGTTGAGTTTGGATAAACAGTTCAGATGAAATGAGATGTTTTCAATACTAGTTAAATAAAATACTATTATAATATATTTTTTAGTATTATTTTTATTTTAAAATTTAAAAAAATTAAATTATTTATTATATTTTTGTATAAAAATTTAGAAAAGTTATAATGATAAGATGAAATAAAAAGGTTTGTGTATCTAAATCGAGCCTTAATCTCAACTCATCTTATATATGAATACAAACATGTCAGAATTTGAAAAATTGGATTTTGATACCAACATTATGGGGATGTGATGCTTTGGAAAGAAAAAACAGAAAAAAAAGAAAAAAAAAAAAAAGGGAAAAGGAAAAAGTAGCTGTGAGCACTTTAAGTTGTAGAGCACAGTACAGAAGTTAGTCCATTGAAGATAAAGTTTCAATAATGGTTTTTCATGAGATGAAAAATGAAAATGATTGTGGGTATTTATTGTACATTTTATTAATGTGATTGGTTAAAATAATTATTTTATATTAAAAAAAATTATACAGTTAATCACATTAATAGAGTGTGTAAAGAATACAAAAGTAATTACACGTAAAATTTTTATTTAATATTTATCTGCATCTTGATCTTATTTTGGAAGTGTGTATGCCACGTGTGTATGCCACAATCTACAAAATTCAGATGAAATTAAGCAAAAATTCACATAATCAAACACAATTGGATCTGCTATATCATTTCAAGAAAGATCTCAAATCCTCTCTATATTGATTCATGCCTGCATGCTTGTCAGATTCTCACAAACACATGCACACACGCGCAGCCATACATGATATCTGATCTGACGGACGCTCTTAATTAAGTGATTAGTTCTCCTTTGCTGCCTTCGCTTCTCTTCCTTCTGTAGGTGGCCGGTTAGCTTTGATCATCCTGGCCAAATCAGTGCAAGCCAGATTCCCAATTCTCATTCCCCCTGTCCTCTGTCCTTTTGACCACCCAGCTTCTCATGTAAGCGAGGTGCATGATTTTTCAAGTCCAAGAATTTAGATAGTATGAACTGCTACAATATGAGTGATCAAGCAGACCACCTGAATCATAGCTGTACCATTTTTCAAGTGATGCTAAGGGACCATGTTGTTCGGACACGTTCAAGAATCCATGTCCTTCCTCCCCAAAGCTCCCAAGATCGATCTTATCTTCATATGAGCAACTAGGCTTTTCTTTATGCTCAATGTCATTGCTTACATTATCTGATCTACCGACTGTGTTATTTGCTTCCAAACCCAGCTTGCTGTCCCCATTCCCATCATCAGTTTTGCCAAGCAAATCACCTAGTTTCTGCAACTGTTTGAAAGGAAAATACATTCTCATGGTTATGACTTGTAAGTTGTAGAGGAATATATTTCTGTTGATTATTTGGAAGTCTGAGAACAATATGTATGTACCTGTATGAGCAAGGATTGCTTCTCCTTCTTTAAGGACTCAAACTGGGATGCTAAATTTTCATAATCATCTCTGAGTGTTCTGTATTCTTGCTCTATCTGTTTGGACTTCCATCTAGCCCTTCTGTTCTGAAACCATATGGCAACCTGCCGTGGCTGCAGCCCAAGCTCTCCTGCAAGTTGCACCTTCTTCCTGGGCTCAAGCCTCGTCTCTGATTCAAAGGTCGACTCCAGTGACTTAATTTGTTCATCATTAAACCTCCCCTTGTTCTTGTTCTTGTTGATTTTCCTCTTTCTTGGAGCACTTAGGGGTGGCTGCTGCACGCTGGTGATGTTTTCATTTCTTCCTTCTGGCACTGCCGGAGCGTACAAATACTCACTTCCTTCCATTGCTATGTTTCTCAGCTGTGATGGAAAGTCATGTTTATGATCAAATTCTTTCAGCCGATATGTATGAAGAGAAGATATTTAATCACCCCTCCCCCTTATTTGGATGAATGTGCTTTGCAACTCTATCGAAAGAGATGGGTCCTACGATATATGGCTGGCTATTACCAAGTATCTTGGCTGTTGCTTTCAAGTAATTGGGAGTTATGGGATTATTCCAACCAATGAGATTAGATATCGTATCTCACTCTCCTTCTTATGGCTTGTCTACATTTCCATCTTTTCCCTTGCTTGTCCTATTTACAAACTACAATCCATGCATAGCTTTGTCAAAGTGATCTCATCCCAATATTGCTATTTATTCAAAGCTTCTCTAAAAAAGAAAAAAAACCAAAACTTGTCACCTATATAAGTACACAATTTAGACGTGTTTCATACTTTATGGAAAAGGTGAAAAGGTTATTAAATTAACTTCTGCAGTTTCTGAAAAAACTGAAACTTGCTCTTGAAAATATGTTTTTTTGCCTCTTCTAGTGGCACGTTTTGTCTTTCCATTTTTGCTCTTTTTATGGCATCTATGTAGTAATTGGGGATGGTTACACAATTGCCATGTGAATGTAGAACTGTTACCCCAGTGCAGAGTGCTGTGATATATTCTAATATTACTGTAATACCATATGGTTTTTTAAACAAGTATAGTTTTTCATTTAAAGGATGTAAATTTGGCGGAAGCATATTGTTCTTAAAATAGGCTTGGCTGTTGAGGAAAGTCATAGGAATATAATGTTGTGAAAAACACACAACAATGATATTCATAAACAAGTGAAAGCACTACAAGAAATATGATCTTTTACCATGAATTGTTTTTTTCCCAAATATACAATCGTGGTAAATAATTAGCTTATAACACGCAAATAATTAGCAAACACAAGCAAATAAATAGACAATCAATCACACGACACAACTTTTCGTGATTCTGCAATTAATGTGCCTACGCCCATAGAGGTGTAGAGGATTTTATTTTATTTTGTTAAAGAGAAGGGCTCAATAGATTATTTTTCAAAATTCTTTTGCATTGCTTGGAGATTATGGTATAGAAGGAACCAGTTTCTGTTTGAGAATAAATTCTTGGACGATAAATATGCTATTTGCTACTCTCTGTTTGTGCATTGCGAGTTCAAGTAGGAGCAAGCTTTTGATGTGAGTTGTAGAGATATTAAAAGGGTGGTCTGTTGGGCTCCTCCTCCAGTGGGATTTTTGAAGATGAATGTTGATGGAGTCACTTTTTTTTATCAACAGAAAGTGAGTATTGGTGTAATCCTCAGAGATGAAAATGGAAGTGTGATTGTAGCCTGCAATAAAGTAGAAAGAGAGGTGTTGTCTTCAGAATTTATTGAAGCAATTGCTATGCTGCGAGGTTTACAGTTGTGTGCTCAGTGGGGGGTACCGAATTTGCTACTAGAAACTGATTGCTTGGTTCTGGACAATGCATTACAGGATGGTTCTTTTTTTTTTTAACAGATTTTGATTACTTACTCATAGAAATAAAAAGGTTGATGAGTGGTTTTAAGGATATTCAGATTTCTTATGTTAATAGATTGGAAAACTTAGTTGCTCATATTTTAGCAAGACATGCATGGAGGGTAGAAGATATTGAAATATGGTGAGAGGGGTGTCCTTTTGTATTACAAGCTGTTTAGCTTGATAGAAGCAATATTGCGTAAGGACATTTGTTTTGTTTGATTCAATGAAATTTTTGTTTATAAAAAAAAAATTAGGGTGTACTAAACTGTTCATTAAGTACATATTTATAGTATCACATGACAGAAATCTTAATTTTCATTTTTTTGCGTTATTTGCTCGAGCGTGCCTTGAGCAAAATCTCTTTTTGAGTTTTGCTCGATCGATTTGCTGAGCGAGTGTGAACTTTCAGTCTGGTGCTTTTTCGATCTCAAACAATGCCAAAATATTGACCCAAGCCTACGTTCCATGGCCCAAGCCTCCTTAAAAATCTGTCAAAAACCATAAAGCATTTTTGTCGGATTGAGTCAACAATTGGGTTGACAAACCAACAAAACCAAGTTTCATAAACCCAACATATAAATATATAAAGAAAATGGAGGTAAAAGCTGTCATTTGGTTTATCAAATTATCAATGAGAAAATGGAACAGAACAAAGGAAAAAAGAAAAAGAAAAGAAAAGGAAAATGGTTCGTAAGAGCACTAGCATTGGTTTATGCATGTACATATTTGCTTAATACGACCCTGAGCATTGGTATTGAATTATGCAAATGCAAATAAAATGGATAATTTAGTTAATTGAAGATAAAAATGGCCTACATTGAATTATGCAAATATAAAACAAAATGGCTTTCAGCTACAGTAAATCAACTCTTGTGGTTATATTTGACTTTCACTGTAGCTCAAACAAATCTATTGAAAAACTATTTCTTTCATCCGAACACACTCTCTTCCCTCTGATTTCTTCTCTCGGTTTGTTCCTCTGCCAACAAATTCTCTCCATTTCACCCATGTGCCTTTATAATATTATTTAATTATTATTTTGAGGTATTTTATTATTGAAAAAAAAATATTATTATTGAAAAAAATATTATTTTATTATTCTCTCAATTTCCTCCAACCAGCATTAGCATTTTATTATTGAAAAGATTATTAAATTTATAATATTTTATTATTATTTTGACTAAAATATAGATAATCCAATGTGTGAATAAATTTTAAGTGGAATAGCCAAATGTAAAATCACGTCAAATTATGCAAATTTTACATTTACATTTGCATAATCCAATGCTAATGCTCTTAAATTGGGCTGAATTAGGTTATATATGCATATCCAAAAATTTGCATAACTATAAATAGTATTTTTACAAATTTGAAAATGTAATGTTTACTCTCTAAATCTTATTTTATTACTTTTTTTTCTCTCCTCTCTCTCTCCCCACCAACAAACATAATTTTAAGAAAAAAATTTTAGTGGGTGCTAAATGATAAAGTTTGCAGTATTGCTAATTGTAAAATATAAAAAAATATAAATAATTTTACGAAAAGAATAAATAATAATAATTTTTTATTATTTGGCCCAAAGATACATAATCCAATGCGGAAGTTTTTCTTGATATGCAAAATCAATCTCTAAAAGATTTGATTTTGTATATATATAGAGAAACCGATATTAGTGCTGATCTAACATTCTTTTTGGGGTTAGGTTCGCATGCATCTCTTGGTTGGCATCCTTTCTTGACTTCATAAACATGCATGCATGGGATAAGTGCATTGTTTTCTGCACTTTTCTCAATCCAGATTTACTGTTTTTCAAGAAATTAAAAGAGAAAATACAAGATGAGAGGGTGGGAGATCCATTTACAAAAATTACAGTGCATATAGTAGAAAATAATAATTAAACTAGTGATAGAACTAATAAATTGAACCCAAGTGCTTGTTCCTTGGCTTGGCCAATTAGGAGGGACTGTTGCATGCAATAACAATTTTAAAATCCAACTGGTGGATATGTCTAATGCGGTTGTGATCCGCATCTGTGAAAGTAGCATTGCAACCATCTCTAAGGCTATGAAAAAAAGGAGAAACTAGTGAACCAGACCGAATCAATGGATTTGGTCCGGTACCACTTCCTACTTAACCGGTTTTGAAAATTGGTCTGGTTCCAATTTTTGATTTTAGAACACCGGTTCAAACTGAACCATATCGGTACATATATATTATTTTTAATTCTTTTTTATATTGTATATATAGTGTTTTTTATATGATTTTTTATATTATATATAAATTTTTTTATGAATTTTTATATTATATTATCTATATTATATGCTAAATTGCTAATTAATATAACATGAGATTTTAAAATCTTATTATTCATGTCTATTAATCTTATAACATAAAATTAATATAACATTTAATTATGATATAACATAAATTAATCTTAAAATTTCTAATAAAACTTGAATTTTGATATAACATACACTATAACAAATAGTGGTTTTTGGGATAGAAAATTTTCCCGCGAATTCTATTTAATAGTAAATAATTACATTTTGCCACCAAAACATAATTACCGCCCATTTTGTCTTTGTAGTTCTATCACATTTATTCTTTATTGTGTGGTGAATTATGGAGATGAAATCTTTAGTGTGGATAAGAAATCTGTAGAACCATTACTACTTCAAAATAAGGTAAGCTTCTATGGCTTGATGAATTATTATCAGTTTGTTAATGTTGTCAAATGCAGTTCCCAACTTTTGATAAGCTATGCTATGTTGTAAATTGCATATATGAAGAGTGTGCTTTGATTTTGCTAGTTGAATATGTATATACTATGAACGGTTAGTTGAATATGATGACATGATGCTGTGTACACAGAAACAAACTTACATACTTTTTTTTGTGATAAGATCTTAGTTACTTTATCTTTGGTAATAGAAGTAGATCTTTGCAATTCAGGTTTTAGGCTCAAATTGATAACAGTCGAGAAATAGATAAAAATCTGAAGTAAAGTTAATCACTTACAGTCAAGTAGCCCTCTTAAGCCTAATTTCTTATTATGCTAGTTTTTCTTGTAATGATGACTTGTGCTCTGATAATCTAGATTGGGATGGGAAGAAATCCTACTTATTAAAGTTGTGGCTTTGGTAGTTTTAATCTTTGAATTTAATAGTTGCTAGCTTCTTTTTTTTTTTTTTTTTTTTTTTTTNGTTTTTGTTTTTTTTTGTAAGGGCTGCTACAGTCTGTAGCTAGCAATCAAAGTGAGAATATGAGAGGGATCAAGGTGGGCCAACTTGGTAATCAAAGTACTTAATTAATCTAATTTGTGTTCAAAGTAGTAGTTTTTTTTTGCGATGAAAGTTTACACTTTTTGCGGGAAAAGAATCGTCGGAAAAAGAGTATTTCTGGCATATATTTCCCTCGTAACTTTAAGCACTAAAAGTTGCCATGCATTTTTGAGGAGTCAGCTACGCCTTGAAATGGCAGGAAAAAGTTATTTTGAATAAAAATATCGACTAATTACAACAAAGTCACTTATGGAAAAAAGGCTAATTTGTTGTAGTGATATAAATTTTAATTTTATAACATAAAACTAATATAACATAAAATGAAGGATATGGGTTAATCACTTGCTAAAGTTTGTTGCAGTATGATTTTATTTATCCGTAAAATTGAAAAACTGGACTGAACAAGACTAAAATAAAAAAAACTAAAAATTTCAGTTTCGGTGGTGAATCCATCAGTTCTTAAATTTCTATATACACTGCTAACCATGTGTTCTGAGTCATTGAAAAAGATCTTCTCGTCATTTTCTCCTAAATTCTTGTTTAGGGAAAATTATAACATAGCCAGATACTTAGAATTGGACAACCAAGGTCACTGGTAGCCTTTCAAAGGAATGCGCGGCAGAGTTGGTTCTATGCTATATGCGCCAACGGGATTGGAGCGGAGGGATCAGGATTTGAAAATCTAGAGGTGGGGAATCCAACTGTGTCGTGCGCGTGGTGGTAAGATGTTGGAAAATGCGTCGACGCATCAAAAGGCCACATGACTTGGGTGGTGCGTGTAAATCATGCGGCAGTTGTTTGGTAGCAACTCCATCAAAATTTTGAAGATCGACATCTGAAGAGCACAATAGTAAGACATGTGTGGCAATCTAACAACCGAAAACACTACCATGTAGCAACTAAGGAGGAGGAGGGGACCCTCCTTCCCCTCTCGCGAAGATTTATGATGGAGGGTCAAGTATTTGGAGAGAGTAAACTTTTATTAGTAAGTTCTTTCTAGACTTAGGTTATGTTTGAGTAGTAAAATGATTTTAAATAATTTGTAAATAGTAATAAAAAATAAAAAATAATAATAATAAATAATAATAAAATATTAAATAATAATAGAGTGACCTAATCCTCCAAAGATTCCAAACATAGCATAAGGCTTACTCTATTGCGAGTAAAAGTGAAGTTTTTTTCGAACTGTTTACGTCAACCTTTTTTTTATCTTTTGTTGTCTGGTCCTGTGTAGTTAGATCTTTTGTTGGCTTAATTGCCCATGCATGGGGTCTAAGTAGTCAGATTTTAGGTTTAATCCAATTGATTAATGCCAGGTTTGCAGCGGCGGACCTACGTTATGACTAGCCCTCCCAAAAGTTTCAAAAAATTCAAAATATACTCTATATATTTTGTATATAATTTTATAAATATAGCAAAGGGTCTCTCTCAACAAAATTTACAATTCTCATATGTTTTTTAAACTTTATAAAATTTTAATATATCTACAAATCTGTTTCTCTCATTTTGTTTTTTCCTAAAATTTGAAATTTTATATAATTTTTATATATTATTTATTTTTAAAGATTTGGCCTCATCAAAATTAAGTTTAGAAAAATATAATAAATATATTAATATGGATTTTAATTTTTTGTTATATAATATTAAACTTCTTAATATAAAATCTAAAGTAAAAATATAAAAAAATTATTGAAGATTGATGATTTATATAAAAAATATTTAACGTTTCAATCATAACATTATAAACTTAATATGATACGAAAATATCTAGATTTTACATAAAATTTGACAAACTAACTTACATACTAAAATGAAAAATAACATTTTAAAAGATTATTTGATAATATTTATGAAAAAAATAAATTCTAAATATTTCATTACAAAAATAATAATTAATTAAGTTGTCTGTTTTAGAATAAAATTTCTATATATATGTAGTAAATTATTGAGATTTAATTTTATATGTAATTATAATTTTATAATTTTTTTTTATTTTATATAAATGTATCATATAAAAGAAAATTTGGCCCCTCTCATGAAATTATCCGGTTTCGATATCGTTAATTTGGCTATACAAGATAATTATCTTTTGAAATAATATAAAATTTAAAAATTAAATAAAATATTATTAAGATATAATATTTTTAATATAAATTTATTTTTAAATTTAAAAAAATTATAATAAAAAGAGGAGAATTATTTCGATTTCACTTGTGACTGCGTGAACTTTTACTTCATAATTATGATCTGACGTTATCACTACAAGCACTTGAGCCGTGGATAGGATAAGATTAGGATCACCGTACTTGAGTCGCCTAACCCTGACAAAGTAGTAATGGATTGCCAAGTTAAATCACTATGACGGAAATGGAGATTTTGCTTTACATGGATGATGGAGAATCATACCGATGGCCATTACACGTCTAACTTGTTCTAAGAGACAATTATATGACAACGACTTCTCATCAAACTATTTTTTCTAAACTATACTTTTCTTCTTTCTTTATTATTATTATTTTTTCATTCTCAATATACTGACTTTTGTTACACATATTAATTGGCATTATCAATTTAAATAAAAAAATTATTTAAAATAAAGAACAATAATTACTTGATTTTAAAATTTTCTAAAAAATAAAACTAAATACAATTAAGAAAAAGTAATTTTTTTAATGTAAATTTTAAATATAATTCTTTTTTTTTTTAAAAGAGATTGCTCAAAATTTATGCGCAGAAATTATTTTCCCATCCACAGATGGCTGTGCAGTTTGGCGTGTAAATGTCGGGGTTGGTGAAGGGTCATGTGAGCAAGAATAGGCGACATTGGGATTATTAGGCCATGGCTTGCACGCCACGGGATCAACTAGGATAATTTAATTTGTGGTTTACAACTTTGCAACAAGGCGTTGAGCCCTTTGGTCCTATTTTTTCAAAACAAGTACATTTTCAAACCAATTTCATTTTCCATCAGTAATTAAAAACATTTCCTTTGACAGGTTTTAACATTTCAGCATGATTAGGAGTGAATCTCGGTAGAAACATTGACCAGATTAATGTTAGCATTTTAATGTTGAGTTAAATTGTTTATGAAAAATAGTAAATTAAGATGATAGAGTGAGTTTTGTAGAATCCTTCTAAAATGAATTTAAATGCGTTTGGATATTAAGATGAGTTTAGATGTATTTATGTAAAATTAAAAAAGATTGTAGATTGCACGGTAAAGAAGTGTTGAATTGAAAAAAGTTGTGGGTGTCACATATAAAGAGATTTTGTGTTGAGATGAATTTAATAATTTTAGAGTTAAGTGTTTAGATTTTAGACTTAACTTAAAATGAGACTGAACTGAATTGAATTCAGATGAGTTTAACAACTAAATGAGACCTAAATAATCGATGGATCTCGATCTAAGATAGTAAAAGAATTTGACTTTTGGTCCGGTATTAGTGTGTGGTTTCCTCATCCAAGCCCGGACCAAGCCGAATCGGACTAACCAGATTTATTATATAAATTTTTAAATATTTTTACATCATATTTATAAACTTTGAAAAGTAGTAGTTATATATATTGAAAACAAGTAATTATATGATTTTCTTCTAACTAATTATAAGTAATTATGTAATTTTCTTCTAATCTAATTATTTATACTTAGATGATATAAAATATAAAAGGTTAAGAATTTTAAAATAGGGTGTTGATTATTAATTATTGGTAATACACATATCATCAACTAGGGTTGTACAGGAACATCGTTCTTGACGAGAACCGGCCGCCAGAGTTCAGAATTGGTGGAGAACCAATCGACTGCGGTGGAAAATATAAGAATATTATATCGGCCGATTCGGTCTCAGTCTGAACCAGGTTCAGACCGTCAGACCGGCCAATATACTATATATTATATATATTTTATATATATCTTAAGTAAAACAATATCGTTTCACTTAAGTGATTTAAATAATATCATTTTATTTCACTCACTTCCTCTGCATCATTCTCTCTCTCTGATGCCACCGATCCATTTAAGATTTGTTGATGGGATTCTTCTTCAGTTGCCGTCCCTCTCTCCCTCCATTCATTTGCATCGTTTCAAGCTCTCTTATCTTCGATTCATTCGAGGTTTGTTGATGAGTTCTTAGAATAATTTTGTTGTGAATCTTTTGATATTTGTTGATGGAATTCTTTTAATTTTTCTAGGAGTATTGCTTAATTTGAGTTTTCTGAGTTGGTATTTTGGATTCATAACATTTTTGTAATGATTTTGTTGTGGAATTGTTTGATGCGTTAGTCTGAAGTGCAAACCGACGGAAACATCGTTGAATCGATGGTAACCACCGAAACTACGTTGGCCGGTTTTATCCCCTTCATCAGCGGTTTCAATCTGTATCCCCCCTTAAAAACGCGTGGTGCGGTTAAAGTTTTGGACCAGTTACTTGGACAACTTAAATTACATCATCCAGAAAAGGACTCGGACCAAAACATCCCGATAAGATCGATCCGACCAAAAAATCTATCCAGTCTAAAATTTTTCTCTAAGACAGACCAAATCGGACCGATTTCCCCTCTAGACATAAACAACACGGTTTGTTTCTTGTAAACTTGCGCAAGCTGATGGAAAATCCCTTACCGACATTAATTTTTCCCTTTAAAGATCAGAAAAATACGCAATATTCCCTCCCCAACCAAGGCACGTTTAACTCTTTACGTTCAAAACTAAAAAATGGTACTTGCCTTCAATTTTAACCATGAAAATTGAGATAAAAAGGAAAAAATTGGAGGCCATAAACAAACAGAAAAGTGGGGAAAATCGGAGGACCAATTTCGTGGAGGTGTCCTTTTTCGACTCTCTCATTTTCAACATGATTTACCAAGAAGTACTACTTTGTCATGCTGATATCTGGAGAGTCGGCAACGTGTGACAAATAATGTTTGTCCAGGAAGCTAGCTAGCCAACCATGCCAGCTAGCCATGCATGCAAGGATAGCAGCTTTTTTGCCAGAAAGTACTGCGTGCGAAGGGAAGCATCATCACTCCTCCACATGACCCAACTGCTTCTGAAAATGACCTTATTTTTTGTCTTAGACGGCCATTATTAGCCTTTTTTTTCTTTTTTCTTCTGATCTTTTCGTTTGGGTTAAGTGTTTTCGGATGACCCAGCATTTCAAGTGTGATGCAAGTTGTATCAGCATTTGGTGATCATGTTTTTGTTTGGAACGTTGTGTCAATGGCCCTCCGCCGCCGACAATTAGCAAAGCAAATTATTGTGCCTAAATTTGTAGACTCATCTGGGGTTAAAAATCGGATTCTAGTAACAGTTTTGTGGTAATACGTAATTATAAAAAAAATTATTTATTTATAGTCAATTAATTTTAATAAAATAATTATTTATAATTAAAATAAATTTATTTTAATCATAAATAATCTTTTCGTCGTAAATAAATAGTTATAAAAGTCTATTTTTTTTTACAATGCATCTTGAATAATGGAGGGCGGTTATGTAAAACAACTCAATATTCAAATAAAAGGAAATTTATCTCAATCTAAATCCAGGCATCCAAAGACAATATTTTCATTTTTATTTTTTATGAAGTGGCACTATCTCATTAATTAGTTATAAAATGGGTTGTAAAGTAGTTGAATTATTCATAATATATAGTTTGAATGATCTTTAGCAGTACAACCCTTTATTTCTTGGTATCCATGGATTAACTTGAAAGTGAGGTGGTCAAACCAACTTTCAAAACCAACACCAACGTTTAAACCATGCAACTTCCTAATGCATGCTTGTTTGAGTGAAGATGATGGTCATTATTAGGAACTGGCCCCTATCTGGATGCGGGTATATATGGTTAACACCAGGGACTCGTAACCGGATTAAACATGAACGTCATTTTGATCTTTAAAAAGCCATCCTTATGCATTTGTACTCTTCTTTAAAATGATTTTTTGACAAATCCAAGCATCCGGTTATAGTTAGAATGGTCGGATACTTAGGGGATGTTTGGTAACAATTTTTATCTCATTTAATTCCATCTCATCTTCTTTTCAAATATCATTTAAACACGAGTAAATATTGCGAGAATCTCGTTTGTTTGTTTTTAAAAAAAAAAAATTCATTCATTTTTTTATACCCTTAAACATTTAAAAAAAAAATTTCACAACATCATTAAAAAATACTTCCTTAATCACTATGTAAAAAAAAAAAAAATTCAGGACCCAATCGGGACACAACTGTCGATGAGAGTAGCATTTTTCTTTAAATACAAACACTTTCAAACTAATCATTACAACTTTTTCAAACTTTTAAATTAAAAAAAAAAATCAAGTTTTTCAATCATTTGACAAAAATAATATTCTAATTTAAAATATTTTTTGTTCAATATTTTCTCTCTTATTTTCCAAAACTCAATAAATGTTTAACTCAAACTATTTCACTACCATTCACAAATCTTCTTACTACTATTCATAAAATTTTTATTTCATCTGATTTCTTAAACATCCCTTTAGATTTTCATCATCGAATAAAGCCACATACCCGTCTGGTAGGGGTGTAGTTGGTCTAATTTTGTACATTTTTTAGAATTAAACTAGTATACATTGGTTTTAAAAATTTAAAAATTGGTACCGGATTGATTCACTACCAAAACCAAAACTTTAGATTTTCTCGATTTCGATGCTGTTCGGTCCAGTTTTACGGATATCTATATTAGTAATAATATGATGTTTACATATATTAAACTAATAGTTCTTTTAAATTATAGTATAAGTACATTATTTTATATTAATTAACACATATTAGTATAGTATTGAATTTAACTCTAGGCCATATAAGTTCTAGACTTTTTATATGAGTATATATGATCAAATGTGTAAAAATGTATTAATAAAAAGAAGATATATGATAATTTATTATGCCAAAAATTTATTTATCCTTGAGATATATATCAAATGTAAGTTTACATTAACAAGTTAATATTAATATTTATGTTTAAGACTAAAATTTTATGTTATATAATAAGATTGAAATTTATATGTTATATCAAGTGTTATATTAAAAAATTAAAAATTAAATTAATTTTATGTTATATATCACATGTTATAAAATTAATAGACTTGAATAATAAGATTATAATTTCATATTAAATTAATCTGAAATTTAGCATATAATATATATAATATAATATAAAAAATTATAAATATATATATACCTATTCGGTTTGGTTTAAACTGATTTTTAAAATATAAAAATCGGTACTGTACCGATTTAGAGCCAGTATCACATCGGACCGCTTACAAACCAAACAAAATATATTTATTTGGTCCGGTCCAGTTCGGTTCAACTAATTTTTCAATTTTTTATTTTTATTTTAACACGCCTGCCATCTGGATTATAACTAGGTTAACCCAGACGGATACCTTGATCCCATTATAAACTCAAATGCAAACTCGGGTACATGTAAATGCATCCGAGTTTACACCCCATTGATGGTAACAAAGTGTAAAATGGCCTTTCACATTGGGTTTGGATAGGTTTACCAAGAAGATTATTGTCTCATTTCAAGCCCATTACTCGTGGCTCGTCAATGCATCTAATATGGGCTTCTCGATCAATGTTATTGCCACTGAAGGCATCATGGGAAAGGAAAGGCTTTAAAATTTAAGATCAATCTTGCCCCACAATCAGAGTTTTCTAGGTCTGGGCCTACTCTCCTGATCTTCGGCCCATTGCTACAATCAAAAGTAGGCTTGATCAAACTGTTGTGCGAATTCGCGAGCCCCTGATGAGCTCTGTTCTGGCTTAAATTCCCACAGCTAGCGTAGCTCCTGATAGCCTAAAAGGTTAAAACGTTCCTCCTTTGAGGCAGCTTATTGCTTTTGTTGTCCTATGATGAGTTGAATAAACTCAACCTTTTAATTAAGTTTTAAATTCGACGTTCCGCATTCATACTCTTGGAGCTATAGCATTAAAGAAATTTTATTTTGAATTATTCAAAATATACTTGCGGGAAATTCTTTGTTGAGAGACCGTGCACCCATGAGATTAATCGGGACTTTTTGCCACTAAAAAACAACAACACTAAACTACCACCTTAACATGCTCAAGCTGGAGATTTAGTACTTAATAATTGAACATACTTAATAATTACAACCTATGGATTTGTACGTAGATTATTGAACATATATATCTTTTTGTCTAATTAATTGTTAACCAAAGGAGATTTATGTTTTCTTGTAGATGTTTCGTTTCGATCGAGTTACCAATGAAATAAAGAGGAAAAAAAAAGACTTTTCATTTCACTTTATTTTTCACTCAATGAAAAGGGGTTCATGATAGATTGATTCCACCAACCATTATATGACCAGCCTCACCTCTATTCTGGAAATCATTTTAAACGATAATATATCTATTTTAATGAAATAATGTATTTTATTTATTAATATAATTAATGAGTAATGTATTATACAAAATAAATACTCTTCGAAGTTGAAGGCGACGGAGGCTTTGCCTGTAACCGTTCCTCACAAGCCTCACCAACGTTTCATGCACAAAGCTCCTTAACCATGGAAGCTAAGTATGTCACCATCCCTTGCCCATGGGGACCTTGCACGCCAGAGGAGCTTCCTCGCCACCTCGAGTAGCTCACATGGCAGGCAACAACTCATGGCGAGCAACGTCTCTTGCTGAGCAGCTCACACAGCGGGCAACATTCCATGGCAAGCAACGTCTCCTAGCGAGCAAAGAAGGTGCCCCACCGATGCCTCCTACAGTGCCTCAAGCTCGCTCATCATGCATCAAGTGGCTGTCACAGCATCCCCCACGCCGGAGGACACCAACAGAGACGGTGGAGCTTTTGCCACTGCCTCTCGCATGAGAAGTTTCTTGGCTCCATGCTCACCTCCCCGAACCCCATCTGCTGAAGGCCAAGTTTTGTGAAATTTGTTATTTACATACAATACTTCAATGATAGAGGAAGAATATTCTCAAGAATCATATTTTAACAATGAAGCTCTACTTACTATCCATGGAAAGGGAAGACCAGATTCTGTTAAGAAGATGGGCATGACCTCAGCTATTGATAATTTTGAGTTTTGGATTTTAAATGATAACCAAAACCCCTCTTGGCCATAGCTCAGGCATTTTAATCTGTTTTCATCAAAATAAGTTGCTTGGTATCACAGGCACCTTAGGTCTTTATTATTGCCAAATCATGGCTGCCCGTGGGCTTTGCCTATATGCCACAAGCCTTCACCACACTAGTGAAATGACTCAGGTTTACAAGTCTCAAACTTGTGATTTGGATTATCTATACTGACCTGTTTTATTTTTTGGTGCAATCGAGCTCCATCTCTCGCCATTAAATTGTGGTCGGGCTGTGTCTTCCACCACAACAGTGTGGTTGAGCTCCACCTCTCGCCACTACAATGCGGTTGAGCTTCGTCTCCTGCCACTGCAGTGTAGTCGAGATTCATCACCTACCATAGCAATGCAGTCAAGCTCCATCTCCGGCCAAAGCAAAGCAATTGAGCACATCTCTGGCCAGGTCTAACTCCACTAGAGCACCTGGGTTGCCCCTCATTCCAGTCGAGTACTTCTTCCACTAGGGTAAACCACACTCAAGCACTTGTCCCACCCTCAATGCGGATGAGCACATCTCCCGCCAGGTCTAGCCTCACTCGAGCACATGGGTTGCCACTCAATGCGGTCAAGCACTTCTCCTGCCGAGTTAAACAACACTTGAGCAGTCGAGTTAGCCTCCCTTAACGAGGTAGAGCACCTCCCTCGCAGGGTTTAGCCCCACTTGAGCACAAGGGCTGCCCCTTCAACTCAGTTGAGCACTTCTCTCGTCCGGTTTGACCATACTTGAGTTGTCAGGTTAGCCTCCTTCAACACGGTTAAGCACCTCTCCTATCGGATCTAGCCCCACTCGAGTACACAGGTTGCCCCCTCAATGCAATCGAGCATCTTTCCTGTTGGGTTCAACCATACTTGTGCAGTTGGGAAGTCTCCTTCAATGCAATCGAGAACCTCTCCCACCGGGTCTATCCCCACTCGTGCACACTCGTTTCCCCCTCAACGAGGTCGAACATTTCCTTCAGCCAAGCTGTACTCCATGCTGGCATCAGCGATCAAAGGATGGAGAACTCTCCTAAGTGTTCCCTCCTCGTCACTTAGAGCGGTCGAGCCATCTCTTGCATAGTATTCCAAACCGCATATTAAAGTGGATTTTTCCCCCAAACAACCAATAAATGTATACTTTTATGCTGAATCACGTAAATCGCTTTGTCTCTCTAATTATATTTTATTTGCTTATTTATTCTTTATTTCATGAACAAACGTGCAGAGTATCGTATCGATACCCGAATCATCATCACGATTTGGGAATAAGTCTTTCATCCATTATGGTACAGGAGATATACCATTTCTGCTACATTATCATCTACTCAGAATATATATAGAAAGATCAATATATATCGTGATGATCCAAATCGACAAGTAGATGTTGATTGGATCGAGCATTATATTTAGGACAATGCTACGTCCATAGAGGATGAGAATCCTCACCAATCAGGTTTTTTTTTTCAAACATTTTCTTAAAAATAAAAAATAAAATCACAAATTTATTGAAAAATATTTTCTTAATCATTAAGTAAAAAAAATTAAAAAATAAAATGTAATTCGGTAGAAATTTTCGGTAGAAAAAATTCTTTGGGAATGGTATTTTCCTTATATTTAAAGTGGTGCTACTTTGTTGCCTGAGTAGCACCGCTTCATTATACCACTAGGCTAAATTGACTTTTTTGTTAAAATTTTTTTTTCATATTTTTTTATCATTTTAAAATATTTTTAAAAAATTGAAAAAATATCAATATATTAATAATCACTTTCTTAATTATTAAATAAAAAAAAATTAAAATATATGAGATGTTAAAATGAGAGGATAAATTAAATGGACAAAGTAGTATTTTTCTCATATTTATGTGCGTGTAAAGGCCGTCCGACATAACCCCACAGCTGGGTACCAGAAATGACCACGATCCCCGGACCCCTAGGACGCCCATGCAGTACCCTCTCTCTCTGCCATCCTTTATCTCACTTAAAACCGAAATGATTATTTTCATCATCATGTTTTCATTATTGCCTAAACCCAAATCTCATTTCATTCATAAAGGAAGGTTTTCACTGTTGGAGATAAGAATAACCACAAACAAAGAAGATCAAAGAAGCTGAGATAGACTTGCAGAGAGATAGAGGAAAGAGGCTACCTAGGAACTTAGGAAGCATTCTCCTTTGAGGGGAATTTTGCCTGGTCCAAGGCCGTGCCTCCAGCTCCTAGCTCGTTCGATCTTTAATATTGGCTTTCTTTCCAAACCTATCGTATGATGATTGATCTATATGTGGCAGTCATGTCCTCGGACCAGGCTTCATTCCCCTCAATTGTTGCTTCCCTTTTAATAAACACTGTCGTCTTTGCTTCTTAAGATCCAAAATAGATCTCAGCTGCATGATCTTGATCAGGTGGGTTTTTGCTTTAATTCTCACACAGCTTCTCCCATCATTTTAGGTTTTTATAAAACATAAGGTCTCTGCGTTCATGGGTTTTTGCCGTTGTTGAAATTAATGCAGTTAATTGCTGTCAGATTGGTGTAATGATGAAAATCATTGACTGTTTAGCCTTGTTCTGACAGGTAGACAGACAATTCTCATCATTTCTTTCAAATTCTGGTCTTATATATCGTGTTATTCAACTCTTGCTATCATGGCGCTGGGTTTTTTCGATCCGGTCCTTGCTACCCTTTTGGGGTTATCCTTAAATAGATTCTTCTCATGATGATGCCTTCAGATTTCTAATAATTATCTATCTATCTGTCTCTCTTCTTCAGTTCTAGGGTTTTGCTGCAAGATTATTCTTTGTATCTTCGTTTTTTTTCCCTAGCTAGGGTTTAGGAGTAGGCTACTGAGAGCCTTTCATAGAAAAGCTCTCTGGAAAGAAAACACGAAAAGGGTAGTTTATTAGCAAAAGAACAGAAAACTTTGATGCTCAGGGCTAATTAATTAAGATAAAACGTTTTCCTTCTATTTAGGAAAATTAAATAATGATATCATACATGCTATTGAGAGGGGGTACTGGATCTGCAGAGCTGTATGATCCAACTTAATTCTCAGCTTTACCAATTGTTGATATCTTTTAGTGGAAGACCAAGCAAGATGGAGCAGCACTAGGAATTTCTAGCTTATAAGCGTGTGAATAAATATTCGATCTGTGGAGAATTGATTCCATTTTATTGTACTGTATCGATCCTGGCCTCTTTATAAAAAGAGGTATCTTTCTGTCATCTTTTGAAAATATTTCTTCATTGTTTTCTTTTGACGCTAGCTAGCTAGATATCTATCTCCTGGATCCCATGCCATCCCTAGAGATTATAGCTAGCTAATTAAGGGCTAATTAATGCCTCGACGTTTAATATTATGAGAGAATATATGTTTTCTCATGCAGTTTTCTCATGATTCCTCGACGTACCTCTTTTAATAGCAGTTGATTTATATGCGTATTTCATGAATGGTTGGCTTATCAAAACTTTTTCTTTTTCTTTCTCATGAACCAATTAGTGATATACATTCATGTGCCCTTCCACAAACACTAATAAAATATATATATACACTCATAGAGTACTTACACATGATACATATACATATCCAATGCTTGTTTCATTGCAGAGATTATTACCTATATGTTCATACATTATAATATATAAACCTAATTATAAATGTGGATTCATGCATGGTAAACACGAAAGGAAGTTATTAAAATGTTATATTTTAGTTTGCTCGATAATCGTTTTGGTCTTCAGATCAAGGATAAAAGATTCCATACTCTTCAAAATTTGGATACCAAAGGTACGTACGTACTAACGCTCTCATGAGTACTAATATTACAAGCCATTCTATTATTAATTCTATTCCTCAATTAACGTTTTAATTCGCATTTCCATTTTTGTATATATAGAACTTGAGGTTGGTGATGGATGCAACGTTGGGAATGAACATGTTGCTCATGATCATGAATAATATGGCGATCAATCCTCTAGCTAGTAGCTGCTTAATCAAATTAATCTCTCTCTCTGATCTCGATGATATCTGGTACTACCTCAAGAGAACCACATATATGAGTCCTCGTTTATTGTTTATATATAATATGTGTTCACTAGTACTATTATTTGGAAATGGTCTGTGTTAAATCCTCTAAAATACCAATTTTTCCCTTTGTGGATTCAGTGAGATTAAAACTGCAATAAAGCTGACAATTAATTGGGTAAGTAATTATTTCAAGACGGAATAATAACCTGAAGAGAAAATTAATGATTGATTTTAAGTAGATAATTAAGCACACGATCGAGCAACGAGGTAGCTAAATATTGCAGCAAATTAATTGCTTTTCTTTTTCTTTTTCTTTTTCTTTTTAATTGGTTCAGCTCACATGGGCGAGCAGTACACTAATTAATATTCTATTCCGCTGCTTTGAGCTTCAGCAGATCACCAGCAAGCATTATACACAGAACTCACTGCAAGTTTCTAAATATTCAAAGAAGATAGTCATGTCAGAGATCAGCACGTGAAGACCGGCAACAAGAAAGGATATGTCGTATGTATAATGTACTACTATTGTGTTTGTAAGGAACAGCTAGCTCGGGCTTTAGAGTTCATTTTTCTTTTACAGATATGTGTGTGTGTAATGGAGTTGGACCACTTTTTCTTTTTCATGTTTTTCTTTCAAGAAAAACATTAAGCTTTTCAAAATATTTGGTAGTGGGATGCCAGGTGCATGCAGTGTACAAAGACAAAAGGAAAAGAAGCTTAGTTCTTTACGTACGTGGAACGAAAAGTGATCAGCGGAAATAATTAATGTCGGTTTTATATTGTCGGTCTAGTCGATGACATGGTTCATATAATAATATCCAATTAGCTCGATGCAGTACTTCAATGGTAATTTATATATATAGAAAAGCAATGGTTTAATAATGCTGTGTGCACAGAAGTGGAGAGCAACATGATCAGCCACTAGCTAGCCATGGAGCTGCTGGTATTTATAATGTTTATGCCTGGTTATTCTTGATCATGAGTTTTAATTGTTGTGGGTTGCCACCAACCGATCGACCAACTGTTGCAAGTTTTGGCTTATCATCGATATTTTGTCATTGGTGACTTGCACTCATGCAAGCAGGGGCGGAAGGTGGTTGGGGGGCCCAAAATTTTTTAAAAATATGTTTTAATATATGGTTTTTTTTNTCACCAAATCCTAATTCTGCCCTTGCATGCAAGCAAGCTCAAGCTTGCAAGCAATATATTTAATTCATGTCAGAATAGAATGCCATTGCATTGTGCTTATAATATCTTCCGATTTTTGAGATAGCACCGTCCAACCGATCGTACCTTTTTGTTAAGCATTGTTTGTATTATGATCACACCGTAGTACGTACCCCAAGAATCCGGCCTCTCTGATCTTGACGATGAGATCATTCTTGTGACTCAATTTATAACCAATTTGACTCTAATACCAGTTGGTTTTAGTAAGCTCAAGCTTGCAAGCAATATATTTCACCGACCTATTTTTGTCATATTAAGGAACGATATGTACGTGGTCACACCCCAACAAACATGGCGCTATTGCATGCTTCAATAAATCATAACTAGCTAGGCTTAGACCATCTTGAGCATCCGGTTCTTGAAAGAGGTTTTTTCTTGAAATTATAAGTCATTAGTAAAAAACACGAAAATACCTCTATACATTTTCCCCCCCCCCCCCCAACCTATATTATTCACTTTGGACAAAATGATGTGTGGTTTTTCATGCATAAATAATCAATGAGTAATGCTATAGTTACCGTTCATCTCTACCGTTTGTTCTTCCCGCTATATGTGGCATGCCACATGTAAAAAAAAAAAACCCCAAGTCATCTCTTGCCCAACATCCCCCCCCCCCAACCTGCTACTCTTTAGAATCAGAACTCGAAAATCCCCAACCACGATGAAAGCCTCTGCCTTCTTTTCCTCCTATGAATCCGTCAGACGTCCACTAATGAATCCATTAGACATCCACCGGCATCCAGTCCGTGAGGCATTTTTGGTGCCGTCTGCCGACTCTCCTCCGTCCGACCTCCAATCCGAGAGGTACATTTCCCTAATTTTTTCTGTCCTTTGGGATTTCCTTCTTTCCATGGCCACATCCTTTAGTACTCTTAGCTAATTAGTGTTAGAGTTAGATATTGGGACAAACTTTGGTTTATTTTGAATGAAAAACCATGCATGTGAAAACAGAGCACGGTGGAGTGAGAGTGCTTCATGCTTAATCCAAGCCTCAAATAGCAAAAGTCCAAGAAATTTCATGTTTTAACATGTAAAAAGACACTGATAATGCATTTGAACCAACTTTATTAAGAATACAAGTTGCATAAATCCACCTCCTTACATTGGTCTTCAGCAAAATGAGAAGCGATACTTGAAAGGTTCTATAAGCTATGTTCTCTTTCATTCAAACTTTGGCCATAGAGTAGCACAGACGAGCGACATTTAATTATGAACAAACCATATTTGATGTGGGAAGGTAGTTCGTTCCAAAATACGAAAAGGAGGGAGAGCAATAAAAAGAACTAAAAAAGGAAAGACATGAAAACAGAAAGGCATATAAAGAAAGAGCTTTGGATAATCAAACTTCTTGTAATTGTAAACACGATTGACTTGAATAATGTCTAATAAAAATTTTTCCATAAAACTTAAACATATTCCACCTGTCAAAAGAATTTAAAAAAAAAAATTCCAGATACAACACTTCCATCATTATACCAGTTGTTGGTAGCCAAGTGGTAGGCTCCAGAGTGTGGCATCACAAGGAACAGATCGTTGAACTAAGAGAATTGAATGGTCCGCTGATCCAACAACTCATGAATTCAAAACAAAAAAAAAAATACAAGCAATTGGGATGGAGGCTATTTGATGGAGGTGACGGAATGGGTTCTGAAACTGGAGGCTTGAAGACAAAAGCTTGCCTTGAAGTGTTATGCGAAGACGAAGATGAAATTTGAAATGTGTTCCTCTGGCTTGAAGACGAAGCTGATGAAGACAGACAAAGATGAAATTTGGACTGGTTCTGGTTGGCTTGAAGATGAAGGAGGTTCTAAGTTTTATATTTGAAATGAGTTCCTCTAAAAAAAAAAAAAACAAAGCTGACGAGCATGTTTTTTAAAATGGGTTCCAGTTGGCTCGAATACGAAGCTTGAAGACGAAGGAGGTTATAATTTTTTAATTTGAGATGGGTTCCTCTGACTTGAAGACAAAGGTGACGAAGATGAAAGTTGAAATGGATTTCGGCTGGCTTGAAGACCAAGCTTGAAGACGAAGACCGTTCTAATTTATTTAGATGATGAAAGCTTTACTTTTTAAGTTTTTAAAGACATACGACGTGGCATGCCACGTATAGCAGAAGGGGGAGCCGGACATATGGAGCGGTGGGCATAGCATTTTTTATAATCAATATATATAGCATTCTTCGTAGCATTGGCCGCAGTGAAGTAGCTAAAGTTTAGCCAAATTTTGGTTAGGGGTCGATTTTGCTTTTTTTACTCTAGCTGTCCACTTTTTATTGACATAAAATAATAAAATCTCTAAATCTATCTCTATTCTTTTAAAATATCTATTATCTTCATTTATGTTTTTTAATTCTAATAGTAATTGGAATAATTATGCCTTGTAATAAAAGCGCAAATTGTATTAAAACATGACATTTTACGGAGAATATATTTTTCTAAAGTTCACATTATTCAAATACATTAAATTCGTGTGAGTCGTTCTCTTTTCTTGTTATTCAATCTACGGTGAAAGTCTATGAACTTTATTTTGTCCAAAAAATAAATAGTTTCGAAATGCTTGTTTTTTTTTTTCCTTTCAAAAGATTAGAGCTGCTCTTACAATGCTTGCATATGATGTCACGACTGATTTTATAGATGAGTACTTGAAGATTGAGGAGACCATTACTTTAAAAAGTCTAAAATTATTGTTAAAGCAGTTGTTTCAGTTTTTTCTGAAAAGTGCTTAAGGAAACCTAACAATGATAACATTATTAGATTGCTCCCTGTTGGTGAGAAACGTGAATTTCCATATCGTATGTTAGCTAGAGAGCATTGATTGTATGCACTGGAAGTGTAAAAACTGTCCAACTTCTTGGTATGGTATATATTTTGGTCATATCTACAAACCAACAACTATTTTAGAAGCAGTGGCTTCTTACGATCTATGGATTTAGCACGCTTGTTTTGGATTACCTTGGTCTCTTAATGATATAAATGTACTTGACAAATCATTTATATTTTTGATAGCCTAGCTCCAACAAAAATGAGAGAAAGTCGGGGCAAACAAGGGCCACATCTTGACTTCTTCAATTGATTTCAAAGCCGGTGCAGCACC
The DNA here is from genome assembly GCA_003123785.1 of Pterocarya stenoptera. Classification (NCBI taxonomy): domain Eukaryota; kingdom Viridiplantae; phylum Streptophyta; class Magnoliopsida; order Fagales; family Juglandaceae; genus Pterocarya; species Pterocarya stenoptera. The sequence continues at coordinate 36,741 of QEOT01122993.1, forward strand.
CTTTGGAACATTGCTGTAAAATTGGTGTCAAAGTGAGCTAGAAACAAGGCTACTTCTTTAATCATGCTTGTCAATTGCTGGTCCCATGAAATTCAAAATTGAAATGCACTCATTGAAGGTTAAAACGTGTGTTTGGATGTTGTACAAAATCTAAAAGTGAACTGCACTCAGATACTTCCAACTTCCAAACGAGCCATTAGAATTTGACAATAGTAACATGTGACCTTAGTCAAGTGGAAGTTATGATCCTAAAGAAAAGAGAATTGTGGATCATGATCTTGCAAAATGACTTCCACCATTTGTTAGTTAGTATTTTTAGAGAATTCTAGAGCAATGTAAATTTTTAAGGAAATAGGTGTCAAGAGGCTAATAGTAGAATGACAAATGGCATGATGGAGACTTGCCACTTTGGTAGGCTACGTAACTTGGTTAAGTCTTGGAGGATAAAAAGGAGATCCAAGAGTTGGTTAAGTTTAAGGCCCAAGTTTGACAAGGAACAAGAACAAAGAGAGCCAAGGCCCAACTTAGTAACTTTAGAGGCCCAAAGTTCTAGCATGATAACTTGGTTATGAGGCCCAAGAAAAGGTCCATTTCAAGGCCCACATAAAGGTTTAAATCCTTAAAAATATGTGGCCCAATGAGAGTTCAACACTTGGAGAAAAAGCCTAGGATTCTCATCACTATTGCAAATAGGGCAAACTACCATCAAACAAATGGTTTTCTCTCTCTTGCAACCCTCCAACATGCTGTATGGTTTATTTTTCAACCATGGTCAGTCCTCTAACTTGAGTTCAGGTTTATATTTCCAAAACCCCTCATCATTGCCATGAATAGTAATTTGAACATTATGTGTAACAGCCCGCTAGAAATTCAAAAGTGAAATTTCTATTGGCTTTAGGAATCTCGTGAAAAATTCATAAGTTTTCACGAATCGACCAATCGCATAGATTTTAGTCTGTCAACATAGTCTGTGTTATCACTCACTGTGGGACCAGAAGTGCGATTCTAATTATTTGAGGTAATTATAAGTGTCAGAATATGTTATGGTCTGCGCCATTAGACTCAGTTGATTATTTATAATTTTATGGCATAATAAGTCTATTTTCATATTTTCGGATGAAACGCATGTTTGAAACTAAGAAATTATTTTTAGGGGCACTTCAAGATTGAATTTTGGTAAAAAAATTTCACTGCAGGTTAATATGAATATTTAAGAATTTTTAATGCTAAATTTATGATTCACTTTTCTGAATTTTTAATACTAAATTTATGATTCACTTTTTCGAAGTGAATGTAGCCTCGATAAGCGCACCAATTGCAATGTTTTAAAATCGTAGTGTGGAATGTCCAAATTAGATTAGAGAAGTTTTATTTGGACACTTGGGTAAAATTTTACCCACATTTAATGAATAGTATTAGACACTTGGCACCATAAGGAACGTTTGATAGATTGGAAGGAATCAAGATGTGAGATCATGCCACCTAAACAAAAATCCTATTCCATCCGACCAATCAAATTGTGCCAAACCAAAGAGGATTTTCACTCCAGTGAAATCCTATATAGTTGGAGTCTAATGGAAAACCCAAAAGCATGGCTGAAATTGAAATCTTAAACGGTTTTATCCAAACCATAAAGTTGACCTCAAATACCTAAAAGAATCAGTTTCTAACATTGTGTTTAATCGCTTGATTAAATTACTTCCACATGCTATTAATCATTCAAATTTGTGTTAGAAAATCATTATCCAACCTTTGTTAATCTTGAAAAATTGATTGGGTCAAATGATATTGAATTTGGGCTTGATAGCAACCCAAACTCTTTTAAAACTCCAAAATTTAGGCCCATTCGGTTTAAACCCATTAAGGCCCACGAATTTGATCTCATTGACATTGCTTCTTGGCTAAATGTCGCACCCCCACTTGGCTGACCAAATATTTCCAAAAGAGGGCCTAGAAGGTTTTGAAGAAAAAAATCTAAAGGGCCACATCACTCTTTCACTTTTACTCCCCACCTTGAGAAAAGATCTTGGGCTGATTTTTTTTTTATTGTAATGGGAAGAACATGCCAACACTCAAACTTTATTTCAGTCCTATCACTTTCTATAACTTGTGTAAGAGGCTCTCCAGTCCACTTTCCTCGAAAAAGCAGCCATCATTTACACTTTTCCTTGATAGAACACAAAAGACTCTCTTGGGCAGTTTTTCTAGTCTTTGATGAATGCCTTATTCAAAGCTTTTTCAAGTATTTTCTCAAACATTTTCCTTCATAAAAGTTGTTCCTTCTTGAGTCTAGTTCACATGTATATCTTATTTGTTCAATTTGAAAATTATTTGATCGATAAAAAGTTGTTCAAACCCCAAAAAGGTTAATATGGGCGATAAACTGGAGAGTGTGTTATATTTTGGAGTTTTTGACCAAGCTAATGGATAGATCTTGGTCTGAAATATTTATGGAGTACTGTTAACATGTGTATATGATTATTTTTTGAGCATTTATTACATGATTAAAAGTTTTAGTGAAAGATTTTCTTAGATCTATAAACTTAGAAAATGGAAGAGGAAAAACATTTTCTATTTTGAGAAAGTTTAAATCTTTTACGGTTTAATCCAATGGCTTTGATATTTTTATTTGAGAATCCTAAGCCTCTTATATACATGTTAGAATGCTTTTTTGACTTTATTTGATGTTATTTTTGAAAATATGAAATTTTATGCAATGAGATATTCAGTTAGGCCAAAGTGATGATGTCCTTATCCAAATTTATATTTTGGTTGATGTTTAACAATGTGATCTTGAGTTTGAAGTTTGGATCTATTTTAGGACACATTTTTAAACCATATGATGTTTTGGTTTGAAAATTACATCTTTATAAGTCATTGATCAAGAGGTTGATAAAAACAAGTTAGAAACAAAAATCAAAGGAAATAGCTTATGTAAATTTTGGCTCTATAGAGTTTTAAATTTTTATGAATTGATATTTATGTTTTGGACAAAATTTATATAAAGTATGTAAATTTTTGTGATTTTTGGAGTTAGGATGCAAAATCATTAAGTTATGAATAAAATGGTCATTTTCCCACATGTAGAGAGTAAAATGATAATTTTACTCTTAAATTAATATTTTGTCATATTCTAATTGTTAGTGAATAAGTTCTAACTTTCAAAAATCACTACTTTTTGTTCCTTGTGATCGTGCTTGAGTTTTATCGAGAAAACGTGACACCGAGATAAATTAGCTTTTAACTTACTAGCAATTTAATGTGTATAAGTGATAAGTAAAGAAACTATAGTGTATGTATGTATGTTATAACATGTGTCATGCCAAGTCATTACGTATTTATCTGTTACACAGAATTTATTCTGTTATAAGATATTCATCTATTACACAAGATATTATGTTACGTATTGCTATACATTTCAAGTATGTCATTTTAAGTTAAGTATGCCATATATTACATGTATATCATGTCATGTAATATTCACTATTGCAAGTATGCCATGTTAAGTATGGTCTGTTATATGTTATGTCATGTTACGAAATGTTTCTATATCAAGTAGGAACTATCTTTTGAGTTATGTTTAAATTAATTATGTCTAGGATGCTTTGTATGTAATCACTATGATTGTCTGAGTATCTCCATTTGTGATTCACGAGAGGTATTTCTAGCGAAATCATTTTAATTATCAAAATTTAGTTCGAGTTCAATTATTCAGATACTTCTAGTGTAATCATTATGATTATCAAAGTATTACTAATTACTCCTAGTGAAATCATTTTGATTGCTAGAGTACATGATTTAAGATACCCGTTATAGAATTATTCTGATTGTCAGAGTATTACTAGGTATGTCTAGTAATTCTTATATAAGGTATGTAAATTTTAGTATTTTTAGAGTTAAGATGCAAAATACTTAAGTTATAGATAAAATGGTCATTTTTTCACATGTAGAGAGTAAAATGACTCTTAAATTAATATTTTGCCATTTTCTAATTTTTAGTAAATAAGTTCTAACTTTTAGAAATCACTACTTTTAATTCCTCGTAATTGCGCTTGAGTTTTGTTTAGAAAACGCGATGACCAAGGTAAGTTAGCTTTTAACTTACTAGCAGTTTAATGTATATGAGTGGTAAGTAAAGGAACTATAATGTATGTATGTATGTTATAACATATGTCATGCCAAGTCATTACGTATTTATCTGTTACATAGAATTTATTCTGTTATAAGATATTCATCTATTACACAAGATATTCTATTACGTATTGCTATACATTTCAAGTATGTCATTTTAAGTTAAGTATGACATCTGTTATATGTATGTCATGTCATGTAATATTTACTGTTGCAAGTATGCCATTAAGTATGGGGTCTGTTACATGTTATGTCATGTTACAAAATTTTTCTATATCAAGTAGGAAATATCTTTTGAGTTATGTTCAAATTAGTTATGTCTAGGATGCTTTGTATGTAATCACTATGATTGTCTGAGCATCTCCATTTGTAATTCACGCAAGGTACTTCTGGCGAAATCATTTTAATTGTCAGAATTCAGTTCAAGTTCAGTTATTCAGATACTCCTAGTGTAATAATTCTGATTGTCAGAATATTACTAGGTACTTCTGGTAGAATCATTTTGATTACTAGTGTACATGATTTAAAATACTTATGATGGAATCATTCTGATTGTTTGAGTATCTCTGACGGAATATGTTGAGCGGAATCATTCTGATTATTCACTATTCCTGACGAAATGACTGGCGAGATTATTTTGATTGTTAGAATTCAAGTTCAAGTTCTTGTAAAGTTAAGTTTCAAAATTCAAGTCCAAGATTGTGTTAAATCAAGTCTCAGATTAAGTTCAAGTTAAGTTAAATCTCATATCAAGTTCATGTTAAGTCAAGTCTCAGTTGAAGTCTAGTTCAGTTTAAGCATGTCAAGTTTAGTTTACGCTTCAGTTTAAGTTATGCCAGTTATGTTATGTTGTATGTCAAGTTATGCTACGATTACTTATGACTTTGTTTATGCATTCATGCTTTTACTGCCATACATGCATCCTTAACCTGTGTAGAGGTTTTCTGTTAACTAGCTAAGATTTGTAATCAAATCTCATTTTGGTAGTTCCAACTACCATTCCCACCTGAATGGTAGATCTTATCACAGGATCTAAAGAAAAGTTGAGATTCGACCAACTGGATACTGTCGACTGAGTGACGGTGCGGCGTCAATGTTAATATAATAGTTAACTTAAATTACTACCTGTATTATGGAGTTGCACTCCAGTATTCTTTTGAATCATAACCATTTTAGACTAGCATTATGATTTCAGCTTTTTAGTATGTCCTTTTATATGAAGTATGTTTTAAGTACTTAGGATACTTTCAGTTTGGTGCATAGTCTTACTAAAGAAAAAAATTATCCGCTGCAAATATTGTATAATGCTATATACATGTTAGGAACATTGCATCTTATATGTCATGAACGGGCCAGGTAACCTTGTGTTGCATGTATCGACGCTTCAAATGTTCGTCCAATCCTAAGCGGAATTAGGGGGCGTCACATCATGACTTGCCGAGTTTCTTCTAGCTCTCTTCTT
>QEOT01122994.1:0-31569 GCA_003123785.1 Pterocarya stenoptera
ATCAGATTTCATTTTCGAGATATATCAGTACGTAGAAACTTCGTCATTCAGCTAATCAGCTCCTAATTAAAGTTGGCCACCGAAAAATCCATAACGAAAGTACTTGATTATAAAAGTCAGAGATCGAAATTGGTTAATGTCTGAGCTAGGGAGCAGGTAGTAGTAATATTTTGACTACTTTAATATTAAGGCCCATCCAATTATGGCATTTTACTCCGACCTGTCATTTTGCTCATGATATTGATCATCTAGAATCCTAGATCAGGTGAAATTTCTACGTAGGTACCCATTAAATAAATTGTTGTTCGTTGAGAATTTTGTTTTGTTGAAAGTACGATCGATATGGTAGAGCAAGAATAAGTAATTAGTTTATAATTACTCCAGTTTTGAAGAGACCAATTAAAGAACGTCTGCGTGTACTGTTTGAATCATGTCTTGACTAATTCGAATTTGAAAAAATATGTAATTCCAATTTCCATGGGCCGGTTTATTAATTAACGCGCGGGACGGGGTGAATTAATATATAATAATGAACAAATCCATGAGCTTGACTCATTCATTCATGTATTTTATTTTTAAGGTTTGATCTGATCATCATCATATGTAATATATTGCCTGGTAAAAGGTATAATTAGGTAGGGGTTAAGTCTGAATATTCGACCAAAAAATGGGATTATTCACATGAATGGCATTAACAATCGAGTTGAATTCAAGCTTGATGCGCAATATTGAGTTTAGTATCTTAAGTACGTGGTACTTTATGTTTAATAAGTATGTATAAAAATATCTATATATAATAATGTGTATATATATTATATATATACACAAATATTAATTGCAAAATATTAATTAAGTACATATATTAATGTTTGTGTCGTATCCCGTGGCCGTCATGATCCCATGCACCATGCATATTATATATTCATGTGCAAAAAACAAATATGATGACCTTAATTTGGACAGGCTAGCTATTGTTATCTCGAGAGTCAATAGACAGGAAAATTTGACGTTGCTGAGCTGTACTAAGCTGATTCGGAGTTAATGACTTGAGTACTAGTAATAAAAGACGGCCTCGACAAGGAAATTAAACTGGCCGTATAAGAATCATGACAAAAATAAGTAAAAGCTAGAAAATTTCTATTCAGCATGAATCAGCCTACACTTATACATATTTATTTTTATTTTTTATCATCTTATAATTTTTTTCTCTCAACAAGGATATGGTGCAGGATTGAGAGTTCAAAACATCTCATCTCATCTCATCTGAACTGTGTATCCAAATCCAATTTTAATTTCTTAGATTGAGGTATTATATCTCACGTACTAGCAATACTTTATTGGTAACTTAATTAGATATTGGAATCTTGCATATATATATATATATATATAGATATTAAAATCTTGCATATGTAATACTCCAGACCCATTATCGAGATCCCAAGCATTTCTTTATATTTTTGTGACAATGGGCCATGCATGCATATTGAATACGACGTCCGTTGACAACTCCCATGGATCCATGCATGTTAACTGATGCTGGTTTGATCATCTACAATAATGTTTGAATAGATTCCCGGCCATTGATATATAATCATAATGAACACCGATTAATCAAAATAAATAAATAAATAAATAAAGGAAAGATTACCCGACACACAAATTAAGATGTATAAGATTGCCCATTTTATTATATATGCATTTGATTATTTGATTTGATGTGGATCAGTTGAAAATCTTTTGAAGTAGATCAGATAACAATCGATTTAATTTCTTCCTACCGAAATACAACGAAAAATAAAATTAAGGTCGATAAGTGATCACATCCTACCGAAATACAACGAAAAATAAAAGGTCGATAATTGACATCCTACCGAAATACAACGAAAATAAAAGGTCGATAAGTGACATGGAACTCCGGACTATACGATCAATTAAAAAATAAAAAATATTATACAGTACTATTTTTTGTATAATTATTATTTTTCTCAAAAAGAAAAAGTTAAATTTGGTTATTTATAATCTTAACATTCTCATGATCTTATGTATCATTATTTCATATGTAATATATATTTATATATATACATGATATATTTTCAATCTCTCAAGTAATTTGAGCGGGCAATTAGATCTGACTATCTTCGATCGCCCACCAATAGCAAAATGGATTCTGGCTTTGACCATTTTTACGAAAAAAAAAAAGAGAAACAAAAATACAAGGCACTTTTCCTCGGTCGTGTACGTGTACGTATGTTTTATATATAGATGGAGAATATATTTGGAGATTAATTATTAGCTAGCTAGCTAGTTGTACGACTTTTGAAAATTGCGTCATCCCCAAATTCGTTATGATCTTCGATTCTAAAGAATAATTCGCAGCTTGTTCCGAACTGAGAAGCAACGTTTTGGAGTTGTCCTGGCCGTGGTTATTCGTTAGGCAGCCGTTGACAAAAATGGATGATGATCTGGTCACTTGCCTAAGTTGCCTTGGCAACCAAGACAAGTAATTGCATATCATTATCATGTAATTCAATATATATATATATGGTAATTAATTAAATGGGTGAATTAAATATATATCTACGATCCCACATCGTATAATTAAATAAAATCCAACAGATCATGCAAATATGAATTTAAAACTTTGATATATCTAATATATATGGAATGATATATATAGAAGTATTTCTAGCTATAGCTAGCTATTTCCGATTTAATAATTTATAACCACATATATATATAGTAAATCCATGTGCAATAATATTATCATGAAAGTAAATAGTTGAATTGAATATTTCAACTAATTCATGGACTTTAGGATATATATAATTTATGTCAATGTTTGAACTTTGAACAATTAATTAGCATGAAATGAATCCAAAAGTTTGTATATTAAATAACATAAATGCAGAGATTGATGGATGGCCAGCATGAACTTCGTTATAAGTTGATGTCCGGCCATCATATATATTATATAAATATTAATTTTATATGCAGGAAAATCTGAATAATTAGGTGTAGATCAGGGATCTTCCTGTTCAAACTTCAACGCGGGTTGCTAGCTAGCTAGCTGCATATATGGTCATTATAATAAATTTCGAGGATTTTGAAATATTGTCGGAGTGATCATCAGAATTAGTTTTTCATGACTATTCCTAATTCCATGCATGCTAGCTAGCCTAGTGCTGCTTCCGGCCGGTTGCATATCGAAGACAAAAGCTAGCGGCTTTAGTCAGCACGCAGTAGTTAATTCTAATAAGAAAACATGAGCCTCCTCAGACTGTTCAAAGTTAACATTGTATCCATTCATTATATATACAAAAAGAAGAAAGTATTAATAATTTGGAAAGTGGATCCATCATATATATATATATATATAGTCTAATATATTTGTCTATATATGAATATATATATACACATTTATATATTATAATTACATATATATATAAATATATGTTGACAGCAGACGTACAAATATTCGAATTAAAATGCCATCATCTATCTAGACTATCTGCTTATTAATTCAGAAGTGGTGAATTAACCACACTTAATTAGTTAGTTAATTATTCTGTGAGGTGATCTACTACGTACTGATGATGATGTTCCGTCTATATCGACATTTTTATTACATTTTTCTTTATTGTCTCGGTGCAATATTTCATGACTACACATCTCATGATCACGTGGATACATGAATTAATATATATATATATATATTTACATACATATAAGAAACTCTTTATATTCAGAGCTTGGGACAGAGACGGAAAACATTTAAGAAAGATTTAATTTTCTCGTTTGTTTTTAAGAAATTTTTCAACTCATCTTATCACAATTTTTCCATATTACAATACAAATAAAATAAATAATTCAATTTTTTTAAATTTTAAAATAAAAATAATATTTTAACAATATTTTATTTAATTTTTTAATTTTAATATCAATTCAACTCATTTCATCTTATCTCATCTGCAATCGAAGACGAGGTAATTAGCTGGACGGATAGACCATATATATAAATATATATGTATATAAGGATTTACTTCCGTGGTATATTATATTATATATTGATCTTGACCATATAAGAAAAGGTTCCGTGCGGGGTGATCTCCTTAATTGGCAAATGGCAATGTCGTTGAAGAAAGCTGCAACAGCCCAGCCGATCATGATATATATATATATATATTGATCTTGACCAAAGAAGAAAAGGTTCTGTGAGTGGTCTCCTTAATTGGCAAATGGCAATGTCGTTGAAGGAAGCTGCAACAGCCAGCCGATCATGATCACGATATATAATATACATATATATAGCTGTTTAATTAAATAATTAATTAATGTAAGAGAAATTTGGATTAAATTTTGTCACAGTCTCCTAAAATTAATTAAGTTTGTGTGGCCCGGTGATATATATATATTTATATAAATATATATATATTGTGTGTAAAAGTAGGTATTTGCAGCAAATTATGAGTTGCTGGAAAAAAATTGGCCGCAAAAGGCCAAATATGTTGTAGTGACATAGGTTGGTGGATTACCGATTAATATAGAAAAAAAACGCATGATTTCAAATCCAGACACGGCAAAGACCTCCGGCCTCCCTCTAGATGATGCACGAGGATCGAGGAACTGGTCTACTGCTCTGATTTAAAGACGTACGTGTTTTTATTATCCTTTAACTTCATCGTGTTTACACGTAAGTAAAGATGACGACGACGATGTAGCTGCTGCTCATGATATTACTTGGTCCTAATGGTTTTTCATTTGTTTACTTAAATTCAACCAAAAGAAAAGTCCATTTATGTGAAACCATGGACATTATGAATTAGTTGTGGTAGCTTTATGTGCAGGTTTGCGCGTGAGACTGTTTACTTTTTTTTTTTTTCTTGGTCATGATCGACCACCGTCCTTTAGAAGTTTCTAAGGCCTCTAGAGAGAGAGAGATTCCCTTTGGATATAAGCAATCGGTCGAAATTTCCTTCAAAATTCTTTTGAAATTGTGTAATAAGATAAAATATTGGCTAATTGGATCATCATTAACAAAGTTCTATAATTTGAGAAGGAAATAACGGTATTACCTTTTCACTTTATGGATATTTATATATATATATATATATAGTTTTAGGATATGTAAGTCCCGCGTATTCCATTTGAAAAAAGTAGATAAATCTAGAATTCACGTGCGAATCATACTTTTCTTTAGAATATATGAAACTTACATACCCTATAATTGTATCTAACATTACTTATATATACATGTATATAAATATATAAGTGGTGTAGATATGCATGATATATATACACACATACATGCAGGAACTTCTTTATAGAAAGTTGAAAGTACTTGATCTTATCTAAAAAAGTAAAATTAATAATCTGTTCATGAGGAAGCATGAGTACTACTTTGATCGAGTTAGATGCTTCAAAGTAAAAAGAAGGATCATAAATCGTATTCAAGATTGTCCTGAGATTTTGAAAAGCATATATCCCCACAGCCACAGGATTTTGAATTTTTCATCTTTATTTAAAATGTATAACGAGAATTAAAACTTGAAAAAATGAAGAATAGTAATTATACCCTAAATTAATAGGCTCATTATGTATGCAGGATACATGCAAAAGGCTTCCTTAGCTTTTATGTTAGGACCTAATCAATTAGTCCCTTTATTTTAAAATGATAAATTATTTTTATAGTCTCATATAGACAAGTCTCATGCAAGTCTTTGTAAAAAAATAGACTTCACCTTAAAAAAAGTGTTAAAAAATTATTTTTTATTAGTGAGACCTAATTTTTTACAAAGAACTTGCACGATACAAACAACTTGCATTACACTTTCTAAATACGACGAAGCCAAGAGTGAACTATTTAAGAGATTATAAGCCTGAAGGATACTGCTAGCGGTTACTGCTTGCGTGTCCAGTAGGGTATTTAAAACTTTTATTTTTTCTTCTATTTTCATTTCTAACATTTTTTTCACATCTTTAAGAAAATAAAAATAAAAAAATATACTATTTCACTAATATTCCCTTTCATAACCATTAAGTAAAAATAAAAATAATCAAACAGTAAATTTTAGCCGTAAGTTTGAGAAATTCTACTAGCATTTTCCTAACCCTAATTACTAGAAACTGTCTTATGTTGTTGCCTCTTTATATCGTAATGGTATGTTTCTGTGGGCCCAAAATGGAAAAAAAAAAAAAAATGGATGATTTTATGGAGTGCCCAATGCCGTTAGGGGTTAGAGGGCCCATCACCCTCCGAAATTTTCGGGGGAAAAAGTTCTCAAAGGCCCAAATTTCTAATTCTCCTCCTCCTATTCCAAAGGTTCTTATATTGAAATTTATCCAAATTAGGTGTAGCTGGTGGGCTTCCATTATTAGGGAAAAGAAATAATTATGTACTCAAGAATGGTATCTTTTACTGTGTATTGTTTAAGTCATTTCTATTTCTAATCACTCCACTTGCAAAATACTTGCTGTGATTGGCCCATGTCCCCATTCGCAGCCCAAATCTACTTACATCCGTACGATATTTCAATACCTTAAATGGCAACAAAATAAAAATACGTAAAGCGCAATCAAAATCAAAACGTAGCTCTCCGAGAACAGTTCGCTTGACAGCTCCAGATCTTGTTCCAAAGGCTTGGAAATTGAGTATGATGTAGTTATTGTATACATATATAAAACTTAAGTATGTTTTTCAAATCAATCTGAGTCGTGATTGATCTACTAAGCTGGGATTTACTAAAAATAATAGAAAAATTTTATTATTCTCAAACGAATGTGTATAGCATATTATCTACGTCATTTAAATAATAAAATTAATTTAGAAAATAAATTTTAAAACTTAAATTTTACGAATTAACTGGCATGCATGGTGTAATCTACACATCAACTTGAGAATAAAATAAGTCAAAATAATTACTCTCACTTTTTATTCAACCCAAATTTGATTAGATTTTTTAATGGTACAAAAATCCAATTTCAAAGTTGCATGTACTAGCAATTAGAGTCTGGGTTAAATATTAAAATTCATCAAAGTAAGTATATATTTCTTTCAGTAAAGTTTGTGTACAATGACATTTATAAGGTATTAAATTTGAGTTATGCTACATCCAGTCAGTTTTGTGTATTCATTTCGCATAACATTGATGTGATTAGCCAAAATAATTTTTTTATATTAAAAAAAAGTAATGCAACTAATTACATTAGTGAAGTGCATAAAGAGTATACAAAACTAATTGCACATAAGAGTTTTTTATTAAAATTAGTGTCCAACAGCTACAAATTACAATGCCTCTTTTCGATTAGGGTATTTTTTTATTATAATTTTTATCCAAATTTCATTCCTAAATACAAAATATAAGTCTTATAACATTACTCGTTGTTCCAAAACAAAATCTTATACTGACATTTATGCAAATTGTGTCCATCAATTTTTTTTTACAGTTCTTCTATATACCACCGGCTCATGCAACCTTTGGGCAACCGGCTATTATGCCATATCAGCCGATATATTAAAAAAAAAAGAAAAAGAAAAATCATATGAGAAATGGTAGGGAAGAATTCATTTCAATACAATAAAGGAAAACATGAAGAACGGCTATGTTCCTCACTACATCATCGTTATTTTGGGTCTCCCGTGTGAAAATCATAGTTTTGTTTCCTTCCTCACTATGTCGTCTCCGTGTGTGAATCATAGGGTACCAGTTTGGCCAATTTTTCCTTTTTTTTTGTGGTCCATCTCTGTTCGACCAATTTGACAGAGAAGAAGGTATGTCTCATCGTAAGCGTGAAGAACTAGTAGATCAATCTTATATTTTTTTGTAGCTTCGTGTTGTCTCTGTGGCTAGCTTTAGGTAATATCGAAATCATCAAGCCCTCATTTTCATGTGGGTGTCTTGTCGTGACCATTTTGTTTGCCGTTGAGTTTTATTTTTTGGTTGTATTTGGGTATTTGAAGGAGAGATTTGAGTGTAGGTGTCTTGTCGTGACCATTTTGTTTGCTGAAAGTTGCAAAGATTAAGAAAAGTGACAGATAGTTCATTTTCTGGTGAAAATGAATCCAATTTGTTTGTTTTTTTGAAGCAACAGAAGAAAAGGAATGGATTGTAGAAGGTCTATTCCTTCAAAATCTTTTGGTTGTATATTTTTTTATTGAATTTGTTTGATGGTATTACCGGATTCCTTCTCACCAGTTTGATATGGAAGTGGCACCCTATTAAATATTATGAAGATCATACTTACTTTTAAGCTCCTGTCATTATATTGATTGAATCTGCATTCTGTTTTTGGAATGTCCAAAGTGGGAATAGCAGCATGACTAATTAGATTTTTTTGATGACTTATAAGAAAGGTGTCTCAAACTTATAAAATTTTAGATTGCTTAAAGATTTATTTACTAGAACCTTTTATATCATTAAACTAAAAAAATTTAGATTGCTTGTGGCCGGCTATTTTTAGGTTTACATATTTCCATTAGTATAAAAACATACTAATATGATTACTCTGGAATAGTTATTACTTTTGAATACTTCCCATGCACTTAGGTTGCACCTCTCTGCACTTTTAATAAAATATTTGCATTAACTATCTAAACATAGTTGGGAATTTGTTATTTACTACTCAGAAATGCAGCAAAGCCTGTCTAGATTATTGTTATGTCATAGGTTAGTACTCAATCCTTCAGAAAATACATATTTGAAATCACTAGATCGAAGTAAGTAGGCAAAAGTGCTGTCCTTTTTTAATTAGCTAATGTCTTGCTTTAGCCATATTTGAAACTTAGTTGTAAAAGTGATTGTATGTATATGATTACGCATTTTCTTATAATATATATATTTATATATATATTTTTGTGCTCATCAATCATTTTACTTATAAATTTGTTTATTTTTATATTAATTACATTATTGATATATATATATATATAAGATCATGTGAATTATATGATAACATCATATCAATCAATTTAATTTTTAATATTTGATGTATTTACAACTAATTTGAATTGAATAACATGGGTTGTTATACTGAAGCGCCAATATATAGTTCTCCTTGGGATTGTCAGCATGGAAAAAGGAGAAGAACATCATCTTCTCTTACACCATCTATTTCAAATCTTCCAACTGCTCCAAACCTTTCAAATTACATGCATGGTTGACATAGACTAATGCCTGCATGGTCACTGGCTTTTATGCCATATCCAAATCACATTGATTTTTGCACAGGTTCCTGATAATTTGCCATAAAAAAAAAAAATGAACATGAGTCACATAGATTTTTGCACAGGTTCCTGATAATTTACAATAAAAAGGAACATGACACATTGATTTTTACACAGATTTCTGATTCCAAGAGTTTCATCCAGGATTTACAAGCTATGATATAACAATTACAAAAGCCAATACAGCCTTACCAAAATCACTTAAATACTACTAAGCAACATGACACAACAACTACAAAAACCCAATACAGTTGGAGTAGTGTGCGTGAACGCCTAATCATCTGCCATCTTACGAAGCTCAATCTCCCTCTTCTAGATATCGCGGAGTCTCTGCTCGACCTCTTTCTCCTTTCTTAACATTTCATTTTTTCTTTCTTGTAGATCCAGGCTCTATGTATTGATCACAATCTGTCCACTTGAAATACTTGCAGTATGGTAATCTCTTATATTTGCAAACATACATTAAAAAAAATGTTAGATGTACGTAATATTAATCAATTATTAAACATGTTACATTAGAAGTCATGTAATTACCTTTAGAGCACTCAACAACCAGTAATGAAAGATCAAACAATCAAAATACGAGATAAAATTTTCCCAAACTGCTAACATCAAGGATCTTTCAATAGGAAGGAAAAAAACAAATATAGTACTATGTATAAAGCAAGACATTAGCTTTATTGAATTCCCATTGTGAGATGCAAGGATCTTTCCCAAATTGTGAGATGCAACAAATATATTTGTTATTGCTTCACCCATTAACATATTCTATTGGGTGAAGCAGCTAAATATTAGCTTTATTGAATTTCTGTTGAAAACCTTCAAGTTCAAATCTGGCTAATTCAAGACATTAGCTAATTAGAACAGGAAAGCACCTTTTGCCTACTTACTTCGATCCAGTGATTTCAAATATATATTTTCTGAAGGATTGAGTATTGACTTATGACATAACAATAATCTAGATAGACTTTGTTGCATTTATGAGGAGTAAATAACAAATTCACAACTATGTTTAGATAGTTAATGCAAAAATTTTATTAAAAGTGCAGAGAGGTGCAACCTAAGTGCATGGGAAGTATTCAAAAGTAATAATTATTCCAGATTAATCATATTAGTATGTTTTTATACTAATGGAAATAAGTAAACCTAAAAATAGCCAGCCACAAGCAGTCTAAAATTTTTCAGATTAATGATATAAAAGGTCCTGGTAAATAAATCTTTAAGCAATCTAAAATTTTATAAGTTTGAGACACCTTTTTCATAAGTCATAAAAATCTAAATAGTCTTGCTGCTATTCCCACTTTGGACATTCCAAAACAGAATGTAGATTCAATCAATATAATGACGGGTGCTTAACAGTAAGTATGATCTTCATAATATTTAATGAGGTGCCACTTCCATATCAAACTGGTGAGAAGGAATCTGGTAATACCATCGAACAATTTCAATTAAAAAATAAAAATACAACCAAAAAATATTGAAGAAATAGAACTTCTACAATCCATTCCTTTTCTTCTGTCGCTTCAAATAAACTGGATTCATTTTCACCAAAAAATGAACTAGATGTCCACAGCAAACAGAATGGTCACGACAAGACACCCACACACAAATCTCCCTTTGAAATGCCCAAATACAACCAAAAAATAAAACTCAACAGCAAACAAAATGATCATGACAAACAAGAACAGATTTCATTTTGAGATACGTTAAATTATATTACTAATCCACCAATAAGAAAATACAATTAACTTGGTGCAATTAGATGCAAGAAAAACCATGATGCAAAAGACAGCTAGAGCCAATTAACTTCATGCATAAGAATGAATAGAAATTCCAAATATAGTTCCTTATGTGATGAAATTGCAAAACAAAATTCTTTTTGCTTGCCAAAAACATATAGGATATGGCTTGTCACATATGATTAAGATATAGTTTAATGTATCTTTAGCAAATATATGAACGTGTCCATTACATGGTTGTTTGAGCTTTCATTGCTGGTTCAATGAAATCATGTTTCTGTATTATTAACTTGAACTGCATTTATTTAGTCTTTTCTTTTTCATTTTTTGGACCATGTACGTCTCAACAACCAGCAGTAGAGCACTCAACTAATTGATGTGTAGCAGATTTCATTTTTTTTTTCTCAACAACCAGCAAAACAACCAGCAATAGAGCACTCAACAAATGGATGTGCAGCAGATTTCATCTTTTTTCTCAACAACCAGCAATAGAGCACTCAGCAAATGAATGTGCAACAAATTTCATTTTTTTTTTCTCAACAACCAGCAAAACAGCCAATAATAGAGCACTCAACAAATGGGTGTGCAGCAGATTTCAAATTTTCACTCTTTCAGCTAACAGTTAATACAACTATTTAAATCTCCATTAAGATATCTTCTCAAATCTAACAGACCAAAATTTCTCATGTTATTGCTATATTATTGTAAATTTCTAGTTCATGACTCATGAAATCGAAATGTTATTTGTAATTGAAATCAAAATCAAAATCAAAATCAGGGAGGTTACCTCAAGGCCTTGATTGATTGCCCAGTTTCACAAAATCGCTTCCTTCCGTTTTTTTGGGGTGTCCGTGTCTCCAACAAATTTGCCTTCGTGTGTTTTCTTCATGTGTGAGCTTCATGTTAGGGTTGGGGAGAAGGGGATGGAGGCACAGAGAAGGGAGAAGGGGAAAACACACTGTTTCATTTTGGTCTTAGGGTTTAGTCTTTGCCAGTGAAATACACCGTTTCACTTGAGTCCATTTGGTCCTTCGATTTTCATTTTTCTCTCAAATGAAACACACTGTTTTATTAAGTTGATGTGGCGGTTACAATTCAGTTGCATGAGCCGATTGCATTGAGTATTTTTCTTTTTCTTTCTTTTTTTTTAATAGAAATACTACATGTACCCTCCGTTGGGTACCTTATGAGGAATCAGCTAACGGATATTATTAAGAAAAAAAAAAAAAAGCAAATCGATTTGGCAAACTCATCTCACCTAGCGGCTAACTCATCTCTTGCATCTCAGAAGAAACTGCAACTTGTCTTCATTCCTTGGCCATCTGAGCAATGGGTATGAGCATTCTTTGATGACCCGATGCTAAATTAATGATTCCCCATCGTGCCGTCAAACCCCTCCCGAGTGCACATAGACTTTTTCTTTGTCAATTTGTCGGTTGTATTGTTGGATCTGTTTTGAGTATTGAGTTCTCATACCATCCGGTTTCTCAAACTTCTTGATCTGAGCGTCAAGATTTTTTCAATCTCAGAGGTAGGAGTTAATGGGTTTCTGTCCGATTCATCTAGTTGTAACTGAAGCTAGGTTTTTGAGATTTCTTGTATATGGGATCTAGCTCAGATAAAATTGGTTAAAAATCTTGATTTGGTTAACATTATTATGCTGAGATTTATCGATAACCTTCTGCGTTCGGATTGTCAATTGAATTATATTGATTGGTTTTGAAAGTTGGTGGATTTTGGTTTTGAATTTTAGATTCGTATTTTTTCCGAATATTATGACAATGCCCTCTACCGATAAACCAGGTTCTTATTCGCCCTTGGCCTCATTTGGCCGTTCGATTTGGAGTATAAGGCGAGAACATATTCCCTCCATGGAATCAATGTTGACCGTTTCTTACGGAAATCGTTTGTAGGAACGAATCTCCAGCTCCCCTTCATTTTATGAGCTCTTGAAGTGGTCCACTCTCAGTTGTTCATCACGTTCGGAACTGCCCCATGATAAAACACGTGGGACACGTAGCCACCAAAGCTTGATGGAAGTTTTGCCTATAAATACTACGATTTGGTCCCCAGACTCAATCACTCAATCCCCTTCAGTCTTACACCATCTAAATAGAGTGAGTAGAGTTTGGAAATGCCAAACATTAGTGAGAAAGCGCAGCAAAACCGTGAGGAACATCAATGGCTGGAGGTACTGTTTCATTGGCATTTAGTTTTTTCGATTCTGTTTTAAGTGTTTATTCCGCATTATAGAATCGTTATTATGCTTACATTTTGTATCAAAGAAAGGTTTTTATCTCTGTCTTGATGTTTATAGAAATACTCTGTTTATCTCTGTTTTTGGCCAAAAGTTTTGAGAATATTAAATTTTGAGTTTTGGATGTTTTTAATTCGAAAAAAGTTTATAAATCATGTGAAAATAGTTTTTATAAGCTTTTTGTGATTAAAAGCATGATTTTTTATGTCAAAAATATCCCTGAAATCGTGACTTGCAACCCAGTCTGAAGGTTGAAGACGATCAAAACGACATGTAGTTTTCAGTTTTGATGAAAACTACATGTCGTTTAGTCGGAGGCGTTTTATTCGGTATCAGCCAAAACGACATGTAGTTTTCAGTTTTGATGAAAACTACATGTCGTTTAGTGGGAGGCCTTTATTCAATGTGGAGCTAAACGACACGTAGTTTTCAGCTTTGATGAAAACGACATGTCGTTTAGTTGGACCATAATTCGTTCCGCATAGAGAAAATGACACGTCATTTTCAATTTTTAGAAAAACATGTCGTTTATATAGGCCTAGTTTATTAAGTTTGAAAAAAACGACATGTAGTTTTGCTATATAAGAAAAACTACAGGTAGTTTAGTTGGGACGAATTCATTTGGTCGAGTAAAACGACATGTAGTTTTGCTATATAAGAAAAACTACATGTAGTTTTTTTTTTTTTTTTGGTCAGTTAAAAAAAAAAGAAAACACAGAGACAAACGGCGACTTTTATACATGGTCTGGAAAGTAGGTTTTTAGGCCCACACCCTTTGTGCTTATATTTGTTGTGCTATATTGTTTATGCATATAATTTTTAATTGATTTAATTCTATGCAATTTGGATAATTGTTGTGCAAATTTATTTATTATGCTCATATTTAATTTGCTGAATTGATTATTTCTACTTTATATTAATACATGCAATTTTGGATCAGTATATATATAGTTAATGGCATGAAATTAAATGTTATGCATAATATTATAGTTTAAATTATGCAATATTTATGCGTATATTATGAGAATATTTTGTGCATAATAATAACATGTTAGTATTAGTTAAAATTATGTAATTCGTAATTATTCTCATATTAAGCTAGACTTTATGCGATTTAATGTCTAGTGATCCATATAATTTTAATTAATTAGAGAATAGCCACAGCATCTTTAATTAAATAAAATTATATATTATGATTGATTAGGATCACATAAAGAATATTAGAAGACATTAATTGTAATTAATTATACTTAATATAATAAATTTTATCCCACGAGAATTTTTATTATATTAATATTATTAATTAGAGTAAAATATCAAGTTATTCATAACTTACCCACATGAATTATGAATTTAGTAAATAATTTGATAGTTTTATCATGAAGTTTAATCTAAGATAAAAAAATATATATGTCAAATTATAATCACAATATACCCTTCAGAATTATAAATTAAGTTAATTTGATAAAATTCTATCATAAAGAATAATTGAATCTACTTGAATTAAAATTTAGCCCACATGCATTTTTTATGTCATTAGATTCAACTTTTAAGCATGATTTACATTGGTAAAGCATGAAATTTTATTTAGGCCTCAGTTTTAACGTAAGCATGTCCTCTATAATTTTATACAGTCGTACAACCTACAAATTTCTCTGATATTCGTTATGATGTCCCTGAACTTAAAGGAGATAACTATAAGGTCTGGAAGGAGAGAGTTTTTCTTCATTTAGGGTGGATGGACATAGATTATGCTATTAGGAAAAACGAACCACCAATACTCACTAATACTAGTACTGCAGTGGACATCACGCTTTATGAGCGATGGGAGCGATCTAAGCGCCTCAACATGATGTTCATTAAAACTAGAATTTATGCTAGTATTCGTGGTTCTGTCGATCAGCATAAAAAGGTGCAAGACTTGCTGAAAGCCATTGATGAACAATTTGTCACTTCAGTCAAGGCACTAGCAAGTATCCTAATTATGAAGTTCTCATCCTTAAAGCTCACCAGTGTGAGAGGTGTGCGCGAGCACATCATGCAAATGAGGGACAATGTGGCTCAATTGAAAAAACTGGAGGTTGAAATGTCTGAGTCCTTCCTGGTGCACTACATCCTGAATACCCTTTCACACCAATATGGACATTTCAAAATCTCATACAACACACATAAGGATAAATGATCAATTAATAAACTCATGACCATGCGTGTTCAAGAGGAAAGGAGACTGGTAATGGAACAAGGAGAAAGTGTAATGCTGGCAACGTATGGAAAGGGAAAATCTCAAGCCAATAAGAAAGGGAAAGGTAAAATACCTCCCCAAATTGGTATTAAGAAAGATTACAAGTATTTCTTCTGTAAAAAGAAGGGACACATGAAGAAGGAATGCACCAAATTTCAAAAATGACTTGCGGACAAAGGTAATCCAACTTCATTTGTTTGTTATAAATCTAATATGGTTAAAGTCAATATTAACGCATGGTGGATTGATTCTGGATCAACAATCTACATGTCGAATTCCTTGCAGGGTTTGCAAAACCTAAAGAAGCCAGTGGGAAGTGAGTAAAGCATCTTATCAGGAAACAAGATGGGCTCACATGTGGAAGCTGTAGGAACTTGTTATTTAATTTTAAGTACTGGTTTTGTTTTGAAGTTAGAAAAGACCTTTTATGTTTCAAGTTTTTCTAGAAACTTGATTTCAGTTTCAAGGCTCGTACCTTTCGAATATTCTTTTAATTTTTCAGATTCATCATTCAGTTTATTTTATAAATCGATTGTGTTGGGAATGGTACTTTGTCTGATGATCTTTACTACATTAATTTACAAAACAATGCCACTTATGATTCAATGCATGTTCACGCTGGTACTAAAAGATGTGTTATTAATGAGGATTCCTCTAAATTATGGCACCGGAGATTAGGTCACAAGAACGAAGTATTAGATACCTTTAAGATCTTTAAGGCTGAAGTAGAGAAACAATGCAGTAAGCAAATTAAGATCGTGAGATCAGATAGAGGTGGAGAATATTATGGTAAATACACAGAGGATGGACAAGCACCTGGGCCATTCTCAAGGTTTCTTCAAAAGCCTGGGATTGTTGCCCAATACACCATGTCTGGTTCACCGGACCAGAATGGTGTAGCAAAAAGAAAAAACCGAACGTTATTGGACATGGTGCGGAATATGCTTTGCTGCTCTAATCTTCCTAAATCCTTGTGGGCTGAAACACTTAAGACGGCAGTGTATATATTAAATCGGATTCCAACCAAGGCTATTCATAAAACGCCATTTGAACTATGGAAAGGTTGGAAACCGAGTTTGCGACATATTCACGTTTGGGGATGCCTGTCTGAAGTGAAAATTTATAATCCACAAGAAAAGAAGCTGGACCCAAGGACCATTAGTGGGCATTTCATTGGATATGTTGAAAGGTCTAAAGGTTACAGATTTTATTGTTAATTTCACAGTACTAGGATTGTGGAATCAATAAATGTAAAATTTCTTGAGAATGACTTGATCAGTCGGAGTGATCAAACCAGGAATATAGTTTCTGAGAATGATTATTCGAAATCTCAACCTTCCACCTCAAGTGATAGAATGGTTATTGTTTACAACACCCCTCAAGTACAAACTGGTGTTGAACAATCAACCGTTGAAGTTCCACAAGCTGCTGATGAGATTCCAATAGATCAGGTAGTTCAAGAGTTGCCAAGAGCTTTTGAACAACGAGTTGAACTACATACTTCTCAGGAATATGATGGTACAGCATTAACAAGATCTATTATATCAAGAAAATCAACAATTCCTAATGATTATGTTGTATATTTGCAAGAATTTGACTATAATATTGGAGCTGAAAATGATCTCAAATTCTTTTCACAAGCCATAAGTTGCAAAGAATTAAAATTATGGTACAATGCCATGAAGGAAGAGATGAATTCTATGAAGAGTAACGGAGTCTGAGATCTTGTTGAGTTGCCTAATGGTGTAAAAATCATTGGATGTAAATGGGTCTTTAAAACAAAGAAAGACTCATTGGGCAATATTGAGAGATACAAGACAAGACTTATTGCTAAGGGATTCACTCAGAATGAAGGAATCAATTATACGGAAACTTTCTTTGCTGTATCTAAGAAAGATTCATTGCGCGTTATTTTGGCATTAGTAGCCCATTTTGACTTAGAGTTGCAACAAATGGATGTGAAAATGACATTTCTCAATGGAGATCTAGAGGAAGAGGTTTACATGAAACAACCTGAAGAATTCCCCTCTAGTGATGGTGAGCAATTGGTTTGCAAACTCAAGAAATCCATATACGGTTTAAAACAAGCATCCTGCCAATTGTATTTGAAATTTCATAATGTAATTTTTTTCATTCAATTTTGTAGAAAACATTATGGATCAATGTATATATCAGAAGGTCAGTGGGAGTAAAATCTGTTTTCTTGTTTTATATGTGGATGACATTTTGCTAGCAACCAATTATAAGGGTTTGCTGCATGAGGTGAAACAATTTCTTTCTAAAAATTTCGATATAAAGGATATAGGCGAAGCATCTTATGTCATTGTCATTAAGATCCATAGAGACAGATTTTGAGGTATCTTAGGTCTGTCTCAGGAAACCAATATTAATAAAGTTTTAGAAAGATTTCGTATGAAGAATTGTTCACCAAGTGTAGCTCTCATTGTGAAGGGTGATAGGTTCAATTTGAACCAATGCCTGAAGAATGACCTTGAAAGGGAACAAATGAAGAATATTCCATATGCTTATGCTATCGGAATCCTAATGTATGCTCAGGTCTGCACAAGACTTGACATTGCATTTGCTGTAGGAATGTTGGGACGATATCAGAGTGATCCAGGTTTAGACCACAGGAGAGCTACAAAGAAAGTAATGAGGTACCTTCAAGGAGCCAAAGAGTACATGCTTATATATAGAAAGACAGACAATTTGGAAGTAATTGGCTACTCAGATTCTGACTTTGCTGGCTGTATTGATTCACTCAAATCAACATCAGGATACATTTTCTTGATGGTCGGTAGAGCTGTATCATGGAGGAGTGCCAAGCAGACTTTGACTGCCACTTCCATTATAGAAGCCGAGTTCGTCTCTTGTTTCAAGGCTACTTCACATGATGTATGGCTCAAGAGTTTCATTTTTTGGCTTAAAATTATGGATTCTATCTTTAGGCCATTGAGAATGTATTGTAACAATTCAGCTGCTGTTTTTATGGCTAAGAACAACAAAAGTGGAAGTCAAAGTAAACACATCGACATTAAGTATTTAGCCATAAGGAACGTGTTAAAGAAAATAAAGTGGTCATTGAGCACGTCAGCACTAAGCTAATGATCACTGATTCTTGACTAAGGACATGCCACCGTTGAAATTCAAGAATCATGTAGCAAATATGGGACTTGGTTTCATTATGTAATTTTTCATTATATTGACAATATTATTTTAATGAAATTCTTAATTATTCGAATGATTTTCTCATATTGATGTGCACCTTAATTTAATTTTGAGAAAATTCATCTGTGTTGGACCAAGAATAAACATAGGATTTATTCATTAAGAAATTGTTGCCACATAAATTATAATATTTAAGAAATAAATACATAGTAATACATGGAAGGTAATACTCGTCTTTAGAGGACTTATCGCCATGATTCATATATTTATTGCTTAAATACAGATTATCGATGGGTTTAAGATGAGTCATTAGATTAGAAGTGTGGATCAAGTAAGAGAATGTTGACCGTTTCTTATGGAAACCGTTTGTAAGAACGAGTCTCCAGCTCCCCTTCATTTTAGGAGTTCTTGAAGTGGTCTTCTCTCAGATATTCATCACGTTCGGAACTGCCCCATGATAAAACACGTGGGACACGTAGCCACCAAAGCTTAATGGAAGCTTTGCCTATAAATACTACGGTTTGGTCCTCAGACTCAATCACTCAATCCCCTTCAGTCTTACACCATCTAAATAGAGTGAGTAGAGTTTGGAAGTGCCAAACATTAGTGAGAAAGCGCAACAAAACCATGAGGAACATTAATGGCTGGAGGTATTATTTCCTTGGCATTTAGTTTTTTCGATTCTGTTTTAAGTATTTATTCCACATTATAGAATCGTTATTATGCTTACAATCAAGTCACAAACTCAGTGCCTAGGAATATGAGCTTGAATTGTTCCACAAACAGGTTAGAGACCGCTTTCATGACCTTTCAGAAGTTAGTGCCAATGAGTTGCTCTTGATTGCGTGGATACGGAAGCTTTTGGACATCCTTGTCTGCTGCCAGGAGGAATTTAGGATTATGTTGGTGAAAAACAAAGTATGTGTCTCAAAGCCGCCTTTGGACAGATTGGTTGCTGAATTCTTTGAAATGAGTGTGAAGTTGCTTGATATCTGTAATGCAACTCGTAATGGGATTGAGAATGTTCGTTTGTGGCAGAATCATTTGGAGATAGTTGTGTGCGCTTTGGAATCTCGCCAAAGGGCATTGGGTGAAGGCCAGTTTAGGCGTGCAAGAAAGGCTTTGATGGATCTGGCACTCGCAATGCTGGACGAGAAAGACTCTGGTTCGGTGTTTTCACACAGAAATCGATCATTTAGGCGTCATAACGAATTTATGCCAATATCTTGGGTTAAATTTTTTTCCGAATACGAAACGCAATGTTTTATTGATCCACGTGGAGGCCTGTCTACACGGCGATTATCCCTCTCGAGTACAAATAGACTTTTTCTTTTTTTAATGACAAATGAAGATCATCTTTAAACTTTTATTGAGAAAGTAATAATAGTAAAAATTTATTTGGACTTTATATTGTCCAGAGATTAGGGTCTGTAGAATTCTAAGACAAATTTTAAAATAAAAATTGATATATATGATTATATTTCAAAACATTTACATCATACATCATTCATGTGCTATAGTTTAAAATTTAGAAGATAAATTTTAAAATTTGAATCTTACGGATCAAATTATGTCACATGAATAATGTGTGGTGTAAATACCTTCAAATAACATTCATCATATATATGCATATATATATGTATGTATGTATATAAAGTGAGTTTGATAATAATTATTATTGTCTATGATATTAATACTTAATAAACATTATGAAATGTATTTTATATGTCTGTCTCTTTCATTTTAAATTCTAGATGAGAAGTGTTACCTATACAAAATGATTACACAAAATTAAATTCACATAGTAATGTAATTTCATCTAATCTCATTATTTTAATTTTTTAAATTCTCACATAAAATATAATAAATAATTTAATTTTTTTAAATTTTAAAATAATATTAATATTAAAAAATAATATTTTATTAACTTTTAATTCTTATGTCACTATTCAAACCATCAATATAAGATTTGTACTCGGGAAAAAAAATACGTCGTGGATAAGAGAGCAGCAGTTTTCCCGCCACTCCAGAAAGTACAAGACGGTTCACGCGCTCTGTAAATAATACAATTGAACACTGTACTGTCAATTTAGTAGGGTAGAGAAAGCATCTCCTTCGACAAAACTGTGATCCCAGTCACGCTTTCATAAAGGAGTTGAGGGCAGTTTCGTCATAATGAGCCATTACTACTCTGTTTAGATTTCAAAATTACGTTAATAACCTTTTTTTTCTTTTGTTTTTGCAAAATCTTTATTTAATTAATTTTCTTTTATCTAAGCCTCCAAAAAAAAACTTGTTCCTATCCTGGAAATGAGATTAAGTTCATCATTTCGCATGATTAACAATCAATCAATACCCATTATTAACTCTAGTTAAATCTAGTTTAAATAACCAGTTTTGAGTGCAAATTGAATTTTGTTGACCCAAAAAATAAAAAAAGAGTTTTTCAAATATTGGTTCGCTGGAAATAGGAAACCCTACATATTTGACTGCTAAGATAATAAACGAAAAATACTACAAACAAGGTATTATCCTGGATGCAAAACTTGGTCGAGGATCATTTTTAGATGGTTTGATCTCATCTTATCATTATAATTTTTTTAAATTTTTATATAAAAATAATAAATAATTTAATTTTTTCAAATCTTAAAATAATAATAATATTTAAAATTAATATTTTAATAATATTTTATTCAACTCATTTAAAATCATTTCATCTTACCTCATCATCTAAATTAATTATAAGATTTTATTAAAACTTGTCAGTTATAAGGATGTGGATGCCCCTTGAAATTTGTCAAATAATATGCCTATTATCTTTGGCTCAGTAATAGGCATATAGATTAGCATATATAGGAGAGTTGCTCTTTTTATCCAAATCATGTACCGACTTAAATCATTTGAATTTTTCAATTTATAACCTCAGTTAAGATTCGACTATACTGTCACTTGTTTTTTTTTTTTTTTTTAATATTAATGGTCAAACCTCAATTGAGGGTTTACATAATATATATATATATTTATGTTGTAATATTTTATAGGTGAAAAGTGTAATTCCCTCTATGGTTAATTGTTATAATAATGAAGGTGAAGGAATTATATGAAGTTTTAAAAAAAAGAAAAAAAAGAATGGTCTCAGAAAATAATGAAGGCATTTTATGTGAAGTATTTCAAAACTGTCAAAATGGGTCCCAAATTATAATTGGATTTTTGATATAAATAATGTTACATAAAGTTATGGGTTACATTCATTTTAAAAAAGAGTAGAGTTTATTTCTATAATTACAAATATAATTTCTTATTGGATATTTATCATTCGGGTTTTAAAATTTAAATTTTAATTGAATCTATATTTGTTAGATTATATTGTTTAGAATCTAGATAGATATTGTTTGTTTTTTTTCTTGGCTATTGCTCAGATCATGTTTAATTTTTTTGTATAAGGGAATTTTTTATAGAAAAATTATATTTATCATTCCCTACACTATATATCAATATGTAATTTATTATTTTTATTATTCCATTTAAATACATACATATTAATATGTAGATATATATGTATTTTAATAAAAAAATAAATTACATATTATTATATAGTATGAAAATGATAAATAACATTTCTCCTTTTTATAATACAATTGGGAAAGGTCTAATGAGTAATTCGACGAAGGACGCGCAAGTCATTTAAGGAAAAGCGCCGGGTTAAGGAAAACTGACAACAGGAAAATCCCGAAAACACTTGACCTATAAATCTATTCAGCTGTCGTTCTTGGAACACACTTAACACTAGCAGTTAATTCCGGTAGGTACTATTGTCGAACAAAAACACCTTCTTTGAATCTTTAGAGAGAGACAGAGAGAGACAGAGAGATGGAAGTGGAAGAAGTAGCAGTCGCCGACGCTGGAAAAATGGAAGCGACCGAAGCCATAGAGGGCTGCGGAGACGCCGGGAGCGGCGACGAGGAGGTGGTTGTGGCCGTTGACGGGGGCGGGAGCCGCGGCCGAGGGGGCAGAGATAGGGTTAAGGGACCTTGGTCCCCCGAGGAGGACGCGATTCTGAGTCGGTTGGTGAGCAAGTTCGGGGCGAGGAATTGGAGCCTTATCGCCCGCGGAATCTCCGGGAGATCCGGTAAGTCTTGCCGGCTTCGGTGGTGTAATCAGCTAGACCCGGCCGTAAAGCGCAAGCCCTTCACTGGTATAGTCCCCATTTTTCTTGATCTAAACCCCTCATTCTCCTATCTTCTTCATTTTTAGTTTCTTGTTTTGATTAATTTACGAATGTAGTTTTATTTTCCGGTTATTTCGATATTTTTAGGAATTTTGAATCGAGTGTTAAACACCAATTTCATCACTTGCTGGGTCTGCAAACAGTAGGGTATGCCTTGGTTCAAAAAGCTATCAATTTTTGCAACCAATTGGGGTTTTTTATGCTCAATTTGTACCCAAAAATATTGAACATTTGATTACGTAAGTTTTTTTTTTCTTTTGGAGAAGATGATGGAGTGGTTGTTAAAATGTTGAGTTAATAGGGGAAACCACATATCCCTTTAACAATGGAAAGGAATGAGAAATATAGCACTCAATCTCTGGGGTAACAGTCTTTCTTTACACAAGATCATCCTGGATTTAGTGCTTACCAGATTAGAGTTTCGATATTGGAAAATATACATTTAAGACATCATGTCTTTTGAATAGTTATTGTACATGATTTTTCTATATTCCTGTAAATTGTGTGGACTGTAGTCTACATCACCCAAAATCTTCTTGGTCCTGAATGGTTCAAAACATATAATATGCTGATCCTTCTGGAGGAGTTGGGTCTGTATCATGATATAGTGCAACTTTTGAGGTTGGATTAAAAACTTTTAAGAAACTTTTGGAGGTGTCCAGGCTAGACTTTGCCGCCTGCTGAGTCAGTTCTTGTCTCCCCGCTCAATCTTCTTAAATAGCCGGTATGTGTGTACTAGGCATTCTACGTTTGACAATTGATCACAGTTAATATTTGAAATGTTTGTTCAATTTATCATTCTGTACAATTGAGTTTTATAAGCTCATTGCATCTGGCAGTGATTGACTATAATGTACTATTGATATATCCTTATTGGTTGAGATACCACATCTGATGTGTTTCCTCTATCTTGTTTTGACCCAAAGTTTGCTATAAGCATGGAATTTACTTATATGCTACCAATGAGTTCCCTGACCTGAAGCAATTCTGATAATTGCATAAACTCATGTTCATCATCTTGATATGCATGTTCGCATACAAATGGTTATCAGCATTTTCATGCTTTCTAAAAAGATGGGAAACATGCATTACATTGAGCATGCAATGTAAAGCTCAATCAGATTGTCATGTTACTCTTGTATAATGAGCATGCACCTTACAATAATGGCTAAAATGTAGTTGTTTGTATTTGTAGTCATATCAATGTATATGTAGTCATATCAGTGTATATGCAAATACAATCCTTTTCAGCCTATGATTTAATAAATTTTGAATCAATGTCTTGCATTCTTCTTGAAGAACAAGGCTGACAAATCAAAGTTGTCACAGATGAGGAGGATCGGATTATAGTTGCAGCACATGCAATTCATGGAAACAAATGGGCAGCAATCGCAAGGCTTTTACCAGGAAGAACTGATAATGCTATTAAGAATCACTGGAATTCTACACTAAGGCGGCGGTGCACGGAGTTTGAAAAGATCAAATTAGAATCTGGGAGTATGGCTGAAGATGTTAGCATAGACAAAACCAAGGCATCGTCTGAAGAAACCCTGTCTTGTGGGGATGTCAATTCATTCAAATCTTTGGAAGGAAGGGATATCAGCTCTCTGGAGACTATGGATGATCGGAATGAAGACAAGTTACCAATAGAGGGTCATTTTAGTCATGAAGCCAAAGACCAGCCCACTCTTTTCCGGCCTGTGGCGCGCCTTAGTGCCTTTAGTGTATATAACCCTTCAGATGGCCTAGATCTTGCATCATCTTTTTCAAGGCCAGTTCCAGTGCAAGGACCTCTGATTCAAGCATTAAAACCAGATGTTGACATTTGCAAATTGTTTGGAGAAGTTTATGGTGAGCGGTCGGTGCCTCATAATTGTGGCCATGGTTGCTGTGGGACTCAAAGTGAAAGAAGTACTCCTAGTTCTTTGCTGGGACCAGAATTTGTTGAATTCTCGGAGCCTCCATCCTTTCCCAGTTTTGAATTGGCTGCAATAGCCACGGATATAAGTAACCTTGCTTGGCTTAAGAGTGGCTTAGAGAATAGTAGTGTCAGAGCAATGGGTGATGCAGCTGGCAGAATAACATCTCATTGAGATTAGTAGAGCAAATGGACATTTTTGTCTTGATGAGCGAAAAAACAGGTTAATGGGCATGAAGACCAATGTGCTATCAAAATAGTCATAGTCTGGTAATAAACAATTTTCTTTTTATGATTTAAAGTTGAGGGGATAGGATTGAGTTCGATATTGGTCTCCATGTTAAAATGCAAATCTGCAAGGTAACAGAAGAAAAATTGTCTACTCTATAAACACTCCTGCTTTGCGATTGGTTGTGTATGTGATGATCCATTTAAATAGTCCCCTCAGAAGATGAACTAAGGCAACATTGCAATTCAAGGATATGGTAAAGAGAAATCAATTACAGATCAAACAAGGACCCTTCAACTGGCTTGGGCACCCGAATCATTCTTCTAATCTGATGCTGGGATGGTGGTTAGTTTTCTGATGCGTTACAGAAGGAAACTTATATCTTGTACAAAGTATGAAGCATTACTTTCTGGTTAGATTAGTTGATGCTGAAAATGAACGTTTCATAAGTTCTGGTTTACAAATGAGACGTGGTATTTCGATTGCTCGTTAGTTGGAAAGTGAAGTTATGGTAATCTACAGTGTATTAGTAGGTGGGATAGAGCACTTGCACTAGTCTTTTCTTATAATCCTGCTTTTTTTTTATTTTTTGGTTTTGGGAAGTGTCACCCTGCATGGAAGAGGTCGGGTTGCAGGGACCAGATCTACCTCACAGGGAAGATATAATATGGTTGTGGAGTGGCTGTGAGTGCCAGATCTGCTGCTTGCGGGGTTGCCCTCCATTTATTTTTGTCTTAGGGTGGTCCACAACCGCCCCTGCTGCCAACAGGAGAGGGGACGCCCCACCCCCATTTTACCCCTCACGTACAGGGTGGCTTGCGGCCACCTTGAGGGGTCATCTCTCCATCAACTTTTCATCCTTCAGAGTTCCTCAGCTTGAGGTCTGATCAATATCTTTCCTTCTGCATTGCCACATTCTATGGACTTTGTAATTCATATGCAGGCACACTTCTACGTGCCTGCATGTATTAATTCACAACGTGCATAGAGCGCACATCGTAAGAAGGTTTAGAAAGTTGTAGAGCTCGTTTAGAAATTCGTTTATGGGTCTCTTCCTCTCCTTCAGACAATCACCTGGCAAAAAGAAGCCTCTGAAACTGAGACTAACCCCGCGTTATTAGGGAGAAAAGCTCCTAACATGATAGTAAAATCTTAGAAAGTTTTTGAAACCGTGAAAATCGTTTTACATCGACCCTAGTAGGTCCTACCCACATAGGAATACTTGGGACCATGAACAATTCTGATTGAACCTTGTTGACTGTCCTTTTCTACAACTCTTTTGTCCATGAATTGTCACTGTATCTATCTTTTTTTTCTTTCCTTGTTTGCTTTTGGTGGACTGCTCTCGCATTCAAATTTGAGTAGGTGAGTTCTAGATCCAAATGAGGAGGGATAGACTTGCCATTTATACCCACCTTTAACACAATTAACATTAAAAAAATAAAATTTTCACTTTAATTTAAACTCATCATTGATAATAAACAGTTGAAAAAAATTAAAAATTTTTTTTTTTTAATAATAATTATGTTAAACAATGTATTAGTTGTAAGCACGTCATTTTTTCAATCCGAATATTTGTTTATTGGTTGGTGAACGAACACAAAT
This sequence comes from Pterocarya stenoptera, assembly GCA_003123785.1. Taxonomy (NCBI): domain Eukaryota; kingdom Viridiplantae; phylum Streptophyta; class Magnoliopsida; order Fagales; family Juglandaceae; genus Pterocarya; species Pterocarya stenoptera. Next base: position 26,607 of record QEOT01122994.1, read on the forward strand.
AAATCATGCGCTCCGAACCCATGAAAACAATACTGCTGCTTGTGTTTTCTGTAGTTGTTGGCAACCGCTCCTTCGAGCTGTACTAGCTTCCACAGAGACACTGCCCCACCAAAATGTGTACGCAAGACTATGAGAGTGATGAAGATTGCCAACTCTATCGATTCTTGACCAGAAAGTGCATCGGTTCTGCCTTTCACACAAGCGGAAGAGAGGAGGAGCTTCTCTCTCTCAAAAATGAAAAAAAGAGAGAGAAATTCAATGGCTATTGTTGGTATTTTAGATTCACAGCGACCCATCTGATCTCTAACCATTATTTTCACTGTTTAGATCTCTAATCATTAATATGATTGATAACGCCATTTTTTTTTAATAAAAAAAAATATTGAGTTCTGCCACATCAATCGAATGTGTAAGAAATATATAAAAGTGACTGTATATAATAAAATTAATAAATATTTAATTATATTTCAAAAACGTTAAATAGATAAAAATTAACGAATAAGTTTTAACTTTTACAATTCTGTTGGGATGTTAAGAAAATTTCAGATCATAGTAAATTTTATTCTTTTTAAAAAAGAGTGAGCATTTTTCACTAGTTTGTAATGTAATAATTAATGAATCGTTATTTTATGTAAATTCTTACTGCTTAGAAACTATCACGTCAATTAATATAAGTAAAGAGAATTAAAATTGAAGATGGATAATTGAAATTAATTAGCTCCTTCTTTCATAATCATCCTGCGAAACACTCTCCGCAATGCCGAAGGAAAAATTAAGATATTTTTTAATAAATATATTATGGATCACACTCTAATTACGTTGATTAGAGGGGCTCTTCAGTCTCCAAGTCAGAACCTCAAACACGCAGAATCCATGGACGAATGCAAAAATTTCCTTACAGCTTTTTCTTTATCCTTTTTTTCTTCCTCCCTTTATCTTTTTGTATTTTTCTTTCTTATAATTTGTTTGTTTTTAGAAATGAGTAGAAATAAGATTAATTGAGATTAAAATTAAAAAATTAAATAAAATATTTTTAATATTATTTTTCTTTTTTTATTTTAAAAAATTAAATTATTTATTTTCTTTTATATAAAATTTTGATAAAATTGTAACGACGTGACGATAAATTTTTAAAATTTTGAATTTTAATATGGNTAAATGAGACGTGGTATTTCGATTGCTCGTTAGTTGGAAAGTGAAGTTATGGTAATCTACAGTGTATTAGTAGGTGGGATAGAGCACTTGCACTAGTCTTTTCTTATAATCCTGCTTTTTTTTTTATTTTTTGGTTTTGGGAAGTGTCACCCTGCATGGAAGAGGTCGGGTTGCAGGGACCAGATCTACCTCACGGGGAAGATATAATATGGTTGTGGAGTGGCTGTGAGTGCCAGATCTGCTGCTTGCGGGGTTGCCCTCCATTTATTTTTGTCTTAGGGTGGTCCAGAACCGCCCCTGCTGCCAACAGGAGAGGGGACGCCCCACCCCCATTTTACCCCTCACGTACAGGGTGGCTTGCGGCCACCTTGAGGGGTCATCTCTCCATCAACTTTTCATCCTTCAGAGTTCCTGAGCTTGAGGTCTGATCAATATCTTTCCTTCTGCATTGCCACATTCTATGGACTTTGTAATTCATATGCAGGCACACTTCTACGTGCCTGCATGTATTAATTCACAACGTGCATAGAGCGCACATCGTAAGAAGGTTTAGAAAGTTGTAGAGCTAGTTTAGAAATTCGTTTATGGGTCTCTTCCTCTCCTTCAGACAATCACCTGGCAAAAAGAAGCCTCTGAAACTGAGACTAACCCCGCGTTATTAGGGAGAAAAGCTCCTAACATGATAGTAAAATCTTAGAAAGTTTTTGAAACCGTGAAAATCGTTTTACATCGACCCTAGTAGGTCCTACCCACATAGGAATACTTGGGACCATGAACAATTCTGATTGAACCTTGTTGACTGTCCTTTTCTACAACTCTTTTGTCCATGAATTGTCACTGTATCTATCTTTTTTTTCTTTCCTTGTTTGCTTTTGGTGGACTGCTCTCGCATTCAAATTTGAGTAGGTGAGTTCTAGATCCAAATGAGGAGGGAGAGACTTGCCATTTATACCCACCTTTAACACAATTAACATTAAAAAAATAAAATTTTCACTTTAATTTAAACTCATCATTGATAATAAACAGTTGAAAAAAATTAAAAATTATTTTTTTTTAATAATAATTATGTTAAACAATGTATTAGTTGTAAGCACGTCATTTTTTCAATCCGAATATTTGTTTATTGGTTGGTGAACGAACACAAATAAATCATGCACTCCGAACCCATGAAAACAATACTGCTGCTTGTGTTTTCTGTAGTTGTTGGCAACCGCTCCTTCGAGCTGTACTAGCTTCCACAGAGACACTGCCCCACCAAAATGTGTACGCAAGACTATGAGAGTGATGAAGATTGCCAACTCTATCGATTCTTGACCAGAAAGTGCATCGGTTCTGCCTTTCACACAAGCGGAAGAGAGGAGGAGCTTCTCTCTCTCAAAAATGAAAAAAAGAGAGAGAAATTCAATGGCTATTGTTGGTATTTTAGATTCACAGCGACCCATCTGATCTCTAACCATTATTTTCACTGTTTAGATCTCTAATCATTAATATGATTGATAACGCCATTTTTTTTTAATAAAAAAAAATATTGAGTTCTGCCACATCAATCGAATGTGTAAGAAATATATAAAAGTGACTGTATATAATAAAATTAATAAATTTTAATTATATTTCAAAAACGTTAAATAGATAAAAATTAACGAATAAGTTTTAACTTTTACAATTCTGTTGGGATGTTAAGAAAATTTCAGATCATAGTAAATTTTATTCTTTTTCAAAAAGAGTGAGCATTTTTCACTAGTTTGTAATGTAATAATTAATGAATCGTTATTTTATGTAAATTCTTACTGCTTAGCAACTATCACGTCAATTAATATAAGTAAAGAGAATTAAAATTGAAGATGGATAATTAAAATTAATTAGCTCCTTCTTTCATAATCATCCTGCGAAACACTCTCCGCAATGCCGAAGGAAAAATTAAGATATTTTTTAATAAATATATTATGGATCACACTCTAATTACGTTGATTAGAGGGGCTCTTCAGTCTCCAAGTCAGAACCTCAAACACGCAGAATCCATGGACGAATGCAAAAATTTCCTTACAGCTTTTTCTTTATCCTTTTTTTCTTCCTCCCTTTATCTTTTTGTTTTTTTCTTTCTTATAATTTGTTTGTTTTTAGAAATGAGTAGAAATAAGATTAATTGAGATTAAAATTAAAAAATTAAATAAAATATTTTTAATATTATTTTTTTTTATTTTAAAAAATTAAATTATTTATTTTCTTTTATATAAAATTTTGATAAAATTGTAACGACGTGACGATAAATTTTTAAAATTTTGAATTTTAATATGGAAAGCAAACGAGGGTGAACTTCTTTATCAGCGAAATCTGCTGTGCCCTCAGTGCACCCAGTGAACTTCTCTGTTACGTCTCGGCAGTGCCTCAGTCCAAGTCTCCAAGGACCAAGACTTCTTCAAACGCATTACTCTCTCTCTCTCTCTCTCTCGGAAACCATTCTTTCAACTCCTTCAAACTGTCCAACCCTACTCTGTTGTCTTTTCTCTCGTTTTTTTTTTTCAGTCTTAACCTGAAATTCTATAAAAACTCTTTATTGAACTTTAAATTCTGTGCACTTATTTTTTGCTACGAACGTTAATGGAGTTGGGAAATTCAGGATGGNTCGGAAACCATTCTTTCAACTCCTTCAAACTGTCCAACCCTACTCTGTTGTCTTTTCTCTCGTTTTTTGTTTTCAGTCTTAACCTGAAATTCTATAAAAACTCTTTATTGAACTTTAAATTCTGTGCACTTATTTTTTGCTACGAACGTTAATGGAGTTGGGAAATTCAGGATGGGTCACCTAATCCAAATTCCAATACCCACGTCTTTATATCCCTTAAACAAACAGATGCAAAACCCAAAGTTCCGAAATTTCCGGTGCATTTGACACGGCGTTCTTTTTGTTTCCTCAACCAAAACCTTTTCCGATTCTGGGTGTCTTCCTAATGTCGACCGTGGAAATGTCCCACCACATCGATTTGGAGCAAGGGGGTCACCGTCGCTCCGGCACCGGAAGTGACGTCAGCGCCGACGCTAGTGTCTGCTTCTCGGACGCCGAGGAGGGCTCCTGCTATTCCCAGTTCTTTTCCACGAATGGTGGGTCTTACGACGAGTACAGCTTCTCTTGTGTGTACGATCCTGAGATTGGGAACGGCTCGGGCTCTCGGAAGGACTCTTTGTCGTCGGCCTCGGATTGCTCGGTGGAGGTGGTGATTGAGACTGGGGTCCCCGAAGTCACGGTGCATTTGGCTAAAGCAGAAAGTGATTGTAGGATTTGTCATCTCGGTTTGGAGAGTAATAGCCATGAATCCGGGGTTCCTATAGAGCTGGGTTGTTCCTGTAAAGACGATTTGGGTGCAGCCCACAAGAACTGTGCTGAGGCCTGGTTCAAGATCAAGGGAAATAAGTGAGTAAAATATCGTTGCTTTTTTTAGATTGTTGATCTTAGTGGCTTGGTTGAGTGTTAAATTTGGCTCTTTTCTGGGAATGACGAAAACTCTTTGGTGATTCTTCGCATTTGTCCTTTTAGTTTTATTCATAGGACTGTAAATTATGATCATACTCGACTACTCGTAATTTTTGTACATTTTGAAACCCTTTCTTGTTTGCGGTTTCCTCTTCATGAAGGAATGAAAATTATTATATACACCATAAGAGAAAATAAATGATAATTAAACAAGTTAGTTTCGTGAAATTTAGTTTTGATTAGTTTACTAAAGCATAATTGATGACCCAGTAGCTTAGAGAATGTGGGCTCAAGAGCAAAGTTTTTAAAAGTTAAAGAAGAAACATTTTTTTTTTTTTT